>ONZH01003376.1:0-18970 GCA_900303285.1 Rhinella marina
AGGGAGGTGGAGGATTCTAAGACCCCATAAATATCCCATTCAAAACTTGAGTGATAGCCTCAGCCTGGGACAACCACATGGGTTGTGTCCAGCAGATTGCTGATTCGCCACTATCCTTACCTAGGCTGCATTTGAAGCAGACGGGGCTCCCTAGGTTCATCATCATTTCCACATTTACACTAAGCTAAGTATAATAAACTTTATTACTTTATTTTTAATCAATTATTGTTTGTGTCTGGGTCTTCAGTATACTGTAATTATCATTAAGCAAGAACTCATTTGCATACACCTACCACACTGCAGGACTATCCCTAATAGATATGTATTGCAGTCTATCTATCTATCTATCTATCTATCTATCATGCAGGACTACCCCTAGTAATATGCATATTTACCACGAGTAGTCGTGCATTATAGAAAGACAGATATACTGTAGGACTATCCCTACCCCTCCTCATCATACATATGACTATATCCTTTTTGTGGTCCGCAAGCCGCAGATCCACAAAATACGGATTTTATCCGTAACAGACTAGGACATACACATGTATGTCTGTTCCACAAATTATTGAACATGTCCTATTCTGCTACGGATCCATTGAAATCAATGAAAAAAAAAATCAGATCGCACACAGACGGTATCCGTATTTTGCAGATCCACGGTTTGCAGACCTAATATACATATACACTGCAGGTCTATCTCTAGTAATAAGTATATATGGAGATATTTAGCAAAACTGCTGCAAAGAAAAACTGGCTTAGGTCTCCATAGCAACCAATCAGCTTCCACCTTTTATTTTTCAGAACTTCTTTGGAAAATTAAAGGATCAATCTGATTGGTTGCTATGGGCAACAAAGCCAATTTTCCTTTGCATCTGTTTTTATAAATCTCTCTCATATACTGCAGCACTACCTGTAATAACAGATATATACTGTATATACTGCAGGAATACCCCTTTTAATCGATATACATTAAAAAAAACCCACAAAGCGTACGAAAAAATATAAGTCGAAATATAAGTGATATATAAAAATACGAAGTCAAGTAACATCTAACATGAGATTTGTATAAGAATTTAGCATGAAAGTCTGCTACTCAATAACATACTGTACAGGGCAATATTTTTAGCTAGCCTAACAGTTTGCTGACCCCACCTTATTGACTTGGCCATGCCTTCAACCAGTTTGGATCCACCTACAACATGGGGCCATCGCCTTCCAGCCCCCTCTGCTCCTCTCCTGTCGCTTGTGCAGATAAACTCCCTAGATCTGTATACATTTCCTTGGCATTAATGTCCTCCTTGTCCTCCTCCTCCACCAGTTCAGCCCCCACAGGACTCAGGTGGCCGTGAGATGTAGGTGCCATGTCTCCTGTCCCCTGGCCAGCCAGATTTATCAGCATCTTCTTTAAAATGTGAAGGAGTGCAATGAAATCATTCACCCTGTAGTCCTGGTGACTGACAAATAAAGTTAACTCCTCAAAGGGCCTGAGAAAACGGCAGGTGTCATGCTTGAGCTGCCACTGACTAATGTCGAAGTTACACAGAAGAGTACCCCTGTCCGCCTGCATCATCAAGAAATTGTTCACGGCCTTCCTCTGCTCATATAGTCTGTCCAACATGTGGAGGGTGGAGTTCCAACATTTGGAAATGTCTCATATCAGGCGATGTTGGGGAACACTATTCTGCCTTTGTAGCACAAGTGGGACATGTTTTGCATTTTCAAGAAGTCTTGAAGTTGGGTTGAAGACTACAGGAACCGGGTTACAACCAGAAGCACAGGGACCATGGGTCAGCCCTTCTTGACATTGTGCTGATAGAATGTTCTTCCTATTATCGGTAACCATGGTTCCTATCTTCAGTTGGTGAGGAGATAGCCAGCATACGATTTCTTGGTTGATGATGTGGAGCAGTTCCTCCCAGGTGTGACTCTGTTAACCCAGGCTGGCCAGGTGCAGAACAGCATGACATCGCCGTCGTATGCTGGAGGACCCACCAACTCCTGGCTGTGGGTATCTTATGTCAGTTGAGACGTTGAAGACCGAGACAACCATTCAAGGACAAATGGATTGCTGGTCAAAACATGACCGCTGCTGCTACCACCACCCACCCCTTCTGCTGCTACTTCTGCCGGCTCCAGAAACATTTTTGCCACTGCCCTTTATCTTGGATGGCCCTAGCATCATCTGTTAGACATACTGTACAGTAACAGTAATTGTATATGTGAAATAAGTTATTCAGTATCAACGTGGACACCCCAATAACAGTAGTATTTTACAGCTTATTCACCCCAATTTGAGAATCAAGGCACAACTATTACTTATCTATTTAACAAGGTGGACACCCCCATTTAAATTACAGAGCTTATTCACCCAAATTTGAAAATCAAGGCGTAATAGAATTGCTTATCTATTTACCAAGAGGTGCACCCCAATAACAGTAAAAACAGACAGCTTATTCACACTTATTCAGAACTGTAAAGAAAGCAATAAATGACAAACAGAAAGCATTTAAATCACTAAAACAGGAGGGGAGCGAGGAAGCATTGAAAAACTATAAGGAAAAAATAGAATATGTAAAAGACAAATAAAAACAGCCAAACTAGAGACCGAGAGATTAATCGCCAAAGAGAGTAAAACTAACCCTAAAATGTTCTTTAATTATATAAATGGTAAAAAGTATAAACCTGAAGGTGTCGGCCCCTTACAGAGTAATGAGGGGGGAGTTGCAGAGAGCGATGAGGAGAAAGCAAAGCTACTAAATATCTTTTTCTCCACTGTATTCACTGAGGAAAATAAACTGTCAGATGAAATGCAGAATATAAAAAGTAAATTCCCCATTAAAAGTGCCCTGTCTGACCCAGGAAGAAGTAGAGCTGCGTCTTAAAAAGATTAAAATAGACAAATCGCCAGGACCGGATGGCATACACCGTATCCTAAAAGAATTAAGTAATGTCATCGCCAGACCCTTATTTCTGATATTTAAGGACTCTATACTGACAGGGAGTGTTCCACAGGATTGGCGCATAGCAAATGTGGTGCCAATATTCAAAAAGGGTCCAAAAACAGAGCCCGGGAACTATAGGCCGGTAAGTTTAACATCTGTCATGGGTAAACAGTTTGAGGGTTTTCTAAGAGATGCTATCTTGGAGTACCTTAATGAAAATAAGCAAATTACTCCATATCAGCATGGCTTCATGAGGGATCGGTCATGTCAAACCAATTTAATCAGTTTCTATGAGGAGGTAAGTTCTAGACTGGACTGCAGCAAATCAATGGATGTCGTATATCTGGACTTCTCCAAAGCATTTGACACTGTACCACATAAAAGGTTAGTATATAAAATGAGAATGCTTGGCCTGGGAGAAAATGTCTGTATGTGGGTAAGCAACTGGCTCAGTGATAGAAAACAGAGGGTGGTTATTAATGGTACATACTCAGATTGGGTCACTGTAACTAGTGGGGTGCCACAGGGGTCAGTATTGGGCCCTATTCTCTTCAATATATTTATTAATGATCTTGTAGAAGGCTTGCACAGTAAAATATCAATTTTTGCAGATGACACTAAACTGTGTAAAGTAATTAACACAGAAGAGGACAGTACACTGCTACAGATGGATCTGGATAGACTGGAGGCTTGGGCAGAGAAGTGGCAGATGAGGTTTAACACTGACAAATGTAAAGTTATGCATATGGGAAGGAATAATGCAAGTTACCAGTACATACTAAATGGTAAAATATTGGGTAACTCTGACATGGAAAAGGACCTAGGAATTTTAGTGAACAGCAAACTAAGCTGAAGAAACCAGTGTCAGACAGCTGCTGCCAAGGCCAATAAGATAATGGGTTGCATCAAAAGAGGCATAGATGCCCGTGATGAGAACATAGTCCTGCCACTTTACAAATCACTAGTCAGACCACACAGGGAGTACTGTGTACAGTTCTGGGCTCCTGTGAACAAGACAGACATAGCAGAGCTGGAGAGGGTCAGAGGAGGGCAACTAAAGTAATAACTGGAATGGGTGGACTACAGTACCCAGAAAGATTATCAAAATTAGGCTTATTCACTTTAGAAAAAAGACGACTGAGGGGAGATCTAATAACTATGTATAAATATATCAGAGGTCAGTACAGAGATCTCTCCCATGATCTATTTATCCCCAGGACTGTGACTGTGACGAGGGGACATCCTCTGCGTCTGGAGGAAAGAAGGTTTGTACACAAACATAGAAGAGGATTCTTTACGGTATGAGCAGTGAGACTATGGAACTCTCTGCCTGAGGAGGTGGTGATGGTAAGTTCACTAAAAGAGTTCAAGAGAGGCCTGGATGTATTTTTGGAGGGTAATAATATTACAGGTTATAGTTACTAGAGAGGGGTCGTCGATCCAGGGAGTAATTCTGATTGCCTGATTGGAGTCGGGAAGGAATTTTTTTTCCCTAAAGTGGGGAAAATTGGCTTCTACCTCACAGGGGTTTTTTGCCTTCCTCTGGATCAACTTATAGGAAAACAGGCCGAACTGGATGGACAGATGTCTTTTTCCGGCCTTATAAACTATGTTACTATGTTACCCCAGTTGGAAAATCAAGGCTTAATGGAATTACTTATCTATTTAACAAGGGGGACACCACAATAACATTTAAATTACAGAGCTTATTCACCCAAATTTGAGAATCAAGGCGTAATAGAATTGCTTATCTATTTACCAAGAGGGGCACCCCAATAACAGTAAAAACAGACAGCTTATTCACCCTAATTTAAGAATCAAGTCCTACTAGAAATGCTTATCTAAGAAAGAAGGTGGTCACCCCAATAAAAGTAAAAATGGACAGCTTATTCAAACCAATTTGAGAATCAGGGCACAATAGATCTGCTAATCTATTTAATAATGGGGACACCTCACCAACAGTTAAATTAAACTACTTATTCACCCCAAATTGAGAATCAAAGCGTAATAGATTTGCTTATCTATTAAACAAGGTCGACACCCCAATAACAGTGAAAACAGACAGCTTATTCACCCAAATTTGAGAATCAAGGCGTAATAGAATTGCTTATCTATTTACCAAGAGGGGCACCCCAATAACAGTAAAAACAGACAGCTTATTCACCCCAATTTAAGAATCAAGTCCTACTAGAAATGCTTATCTAAGAAAGAAGGTGATCACCCCAATAAAAGTAAAAATGGACAGCTTATTCACACCAATTTGAGAATCAAGACCTAATGGAATTATCTATTAAAGGTAGAAACTGTTCAATTAAATAACTCTGTGCAGGGTTTGATGCAAACTGAGCTGTCTCCTATGGCTCCCTTTAGCTTCAAATTACACAGCCTGCACTGTCCCTGCACTCTCCCTATGCTCTCCCTAACAGTGTATAAAACTCTTCATATGATCTCCCTTCACTGTTCCTGCATTGTCCCTGCAGTCTCTCTATCCAAGATTCTACAATTTAAGGTTTGATAAACACTGTTCCTAGCACTTGTCACTTGCTCAGTTCACTGTAAAATGGTGGGATAAGGATTTTTATAGGGCTGAGACATCAAAGAGGATGGCCACCTGCGGATTTGGATTTGTCGCAAATCGAATTTTTCCTAAACTTCGGATCAAATTCCACTTTAGATGCTTTGATTCGCTCAACACTAATTATAAATTTTGACCCTTTCTGCATGCAATATGAACAACAGGTTACTTTTATTGTGTGTGTTGGTATGAATATAGCAATGCCAAGTTTTACTACTTTTGCACAATAAATACCCTTTAAAAAATATTCTTGTGTCGTCATATTCTGAGAGTCATAACTTTCATCAACTATCAATATAAGTGTGTGAGGGCTTGATTTCTGTAGGACAAGCTGTATTTTCCACTGGTATTATTTTGGGGACTAGAATAATTAGCAGGTTAGCTCTATTCTGCAGGTTAACACGATTACAGCTATACCAAAGTTTTTTATGTTTTACCACTTTTTCTCACTAAAAATGGCAAATTATTTTTTATTTTTTTTGCATTTTCTGAGAGCTATAACTGTTTTTAATTTTTCCTCAATTAAGTTGTGTGAGAAATTTTTAATAGAATGACCTGTCGTTTTCATTAGTACCATTTTGGTATACATACAACTTTTTGATAAAATATTTATTATGTTAGGGCATTTATAGCATGGGTTTAATTAAATGATAACTTTATAAGATGGGTCATTATGGATACAGTGATTCTATAGGGTTTTTTTGTAGTTTTTTTCCACAATAATAAAGACTCTTTTACTGATAAAAGTACAATATAGAGTTTTCTTTAGTTGACTTTTGCTATATTTATTACTTTCACAAGGTGACTTGATCAAGTAATCCTTACATAATACAGTGTGTATTTTGTGTACCTATCAGTATGCTACTGACCGCCTATTGGATCCTCCCTCTGTATAATCATTTAGATGCTATACTGCTATAGTATTGACCACTGCAAATAAGAGGTTAAAAGGACAGGATCAGATTTAGTTCTGATCCCAGCCATTGGAGCAGGAGCTTGTGATATGCAGTTGTTTCTTTCTACAAAAGGCACAAGTGCCACTGCTGTGCCCACTCCATCCTAGTGACATAACTGTACATTGAGGTGTGGGAATTTATCCCCTCACGTCAAATGGGTTAATTCATATCGCTCCTTTAACAAGATGAGGAATGTGGAATCCCATAATCAGTGTTTCCGAGTTTGGCCAATTTTATTCTGTGTGGAAAAAAGATCTGAAAAGGAAATTACCCCATAGCTTAATTTATTATACATAAATATAATACATAAAGCAGAGATATGATGCAGAATAGACTTACGTTTGCAAAATAACTCAAGCTGTGACCATTTTAGATCACTCAGGCATGTTACAAAATTATTCTTGCTGGCCATAGGAACAAAACCTGGGCGACATGTATACTGCACACTTGTTCCAATGTCAAAGAACTCCTCGTGGACAAACTCTCCCTCCACCACTGAAAAGTCAAGTTCGGGAGGATTTATGCAGACAGCTGTAAAACAAGTATCAAAATGTTTGTTAATTATTGTATTTAAACTTAGCAACATTGGTTTGTACTAATAAATATGATGATTATTCCATCATTAATTCCTTTTTGTTGCACAAATCACAAATGTAAAAAAAAAAATGTCCAAACAGACAATCCTTTATACAACGAAAAATAGTAAATTCCCTTGCCTCTCATGTCAAAACTGGAACAATACAAGGAACAATACAATATCCTATGAAAGGCATTGGGACACCATTTTTACTTTACATATTACTTTACATGTAATATACCTAGTGTCATATACTGTACACTACTCACAAAAAGTTAAGGATATTTGGCTTTCTGGGTGAAATTTATGGAAAATGTAAAACGTTCATGCTACAGTGATATGGTATCATGAAAGTAGGGCATTTAAGTAGGAGCATGCAATGGAGATTTCCTCATCTCAAACAATTTATTGAAACAAAAGACAATGGTGAGTATACCCCTACAAAAAGGTCAAAGTCTCAAAAACTTGTCATGTGGTCTTGAGCATTATTTACAGCTTGACAACAAAGTCTCATGCTGTTCACAAGTCGACTTATTGTCTGCTGAGGCATGGCATCCCACTCTTCTTGAAGGGAGGCCCTCATGTCATTAAGATTCTGGGGTAATCAGTTACAAGACTCTACATGGTGACTCAGCTGATCCCATAGGTTTTCAATGGGATTCAGGTCTGGAGAAAATGCAGGCTGCTCCATTTGAAGTACCCCAGTCTCCAGCAGATGTTCCCTAATGATGCTACCTCGATGAGCTGGCGCATTGTCGTCCATATAGATGAAATTAGGCCTATGTTGTTCATGAAGAGGCACAATGACTGGATTAATGATGTTATTCAAGTAGCATGGGCTTGTCACTGTACCATTCACAAAGTGCAGGGCAGTTCTGTATTGACTAGACGCACCTGTCCCCACTGTAACACTACCACCAGCGTGAATCGACTTTCATCAGTGAACAGCACTGAGGCCCATTGGTCCCTTGTCCAGCGTAGATGCTACCTGGCCATGCAAGACAATGATGCCTTTGATCAGGAACCCTTGCAGGTCATCTAGCACGCAGACCATGCTGATGTAATCCTTCTATGCCTTTCTGTGACTCTTCCAGTCTCTCTGTATCTCTGTTGCAACCTGCTGATGACACTCTGTGACACTCTAAACGTAGTGACCACTTCCATTTGAGAACATCCTGCTTGAAGCCTAGCAATTGTGAGGTACTGTTGATTAATTGTTAGGTGTCGTCTTGGTCTCATGATGTCAAAATGTGAACAGCATTATAAGGAGAAATGTTAAAATTCTAATTGAACCAGGAAATTTATTGGATGATTCATGGATCAAACAGCTGTGCATCTTGCCATTAAGCTCCTTGTTAGAGAACAGCAAGTTGTGCAAAAAGTACTGAAACATTGAACAGTTGGATTTGTGCATTCAAAAGTTTAGAGAAGGTCACATTACGTTCACCTGTAAAGGTTAGAGTGCATTTTAAGTTCAACCTGATACAGTATTTCACCCAGAAGCCAAATATCCCTAACTTTTTGTGAGTAGTGTACATAATTAAATGCCCTTGTTGGAAGGTATATGGAACAGACATCCCAGCCTGTAAAAATATGTTTGAATGAACACAGATTAGTAAGGCTAGTTTCACGCATGCATCTAAGAAATACAGCACTGTTCCAGCCGTAAGCAGCCTGTCGGAGTTCTCTTGAACAAGCATAGCCAGATAGTGCCGTGTGCCCGCAGGACCCTATTGACTATATTGCCCCATGTAGCGGATGCAAAGCACTATCCGGCTATGCCAGATTCAGAGAACTCCAGTAGGCTGTTCTCTTTCATTTTTTACTGTACACAGCTCATGGGCAGTTAAAAGTGATTCAACAACAGAAACAGTACCACTCTTGTTTACAGCTTGTGTCTGGTACTGCAGTTCCTTCCCATTTGAATGAATGAGGCTGAGCTGAAATCGTAGACAAAACCCATTTACAATAGTATCTAGCCATAATGCCATATACATACATAATAATAACTTCAAATGAATTGACTTCAATCCGAATGTCAGGAAAATTTGTGATAACAACGAAATTTTCCCTGAAATGTTGGTAAAAACAAACAAAAAAAAAAACATAAACACCTCATCCATTTTCGAGCGAAGAGGCCTTTGTAGCAATCTTGATTGAAGATAACGTGCAAAATCTACAAAAGTCGTGTGACGACTTCATCACATCACCGCGCAAGATTTTGCATGGTGTTTTCAATAAAGATGGTGGCGAAGGCTCTACGTAATCAAATGGATAAAGTGAGTATTTATTTTTACCCTGATTAACCCCTTAAAGACCTAAATGGTATCCTCAGATGCCGCAATGAACGCGGCAGCAGAGGGATTCAATGACGGGGGGAGATGCAATTGCCATTCCTCGTCATTGAGCATGCTACATATAAATAAATGCTCTTCGTGACAAAGTAATTCATCACAAAGAAATTCTCTGAAACAGCTTAATCGAATTTTACATAACTTAACTTATCTCTAATGATGATCATAATAATACTGTATTTTTCTGAAAGATAAGTAAAGGTAAATGTCTCACCTCTACACTGTGGTGTATCTGATGACCATTCTCCTTCATCTGTGCAGGTTACCAAAGCTTTTCCAACAAGTTGTAATGTATCACACTTGTATGTCACAGATTCGTTATAAGTATACTCTTCCTTCTGTGGGCTATACGATCCATTTCTAAGATCCTCAGGTGGTAAACATTTTTGTACTGAGAAACAAACCACAAAAATGTTATTATATTGAGTAAAAAAATGAATAAAACAATACTGAACACTTTTTAGCATATGTAGTGTACGATTGATTTAATTTCAAGTGAATAATCTGTGGCTCATTCCCGATAATCTGCCTGTGTAAAGGTGAAACAACTGTTCATGCAGATAACTCAATCATCCTTTCTGAGCAGCAGATCATGCGTAAATGGCAATCTGTGGCCCAGAAACAATGAATCTGTATTAGGATATAAATACAGCTCTTTCCTCCACTGACGAGCAGGCAGGCAGTTATCAGGAAGGAACAGTTACTGAAAATTGCCTGTTCAGTCAGTGCATGTAAGAGAATATATAATCACTGATAGCATCTCCCATGTGAACAATCAGAAATACTGTAGCAGAGATTTACATAGTGACATAGTAACATAGTTTATAGAGGAAGGCAAAAAAAAAAACCTGTGAGGTAGAAGCCAATTTTCCCCACTTTAGGTACTCCATGTGTGGTTTGACTAGTGATTTGTAAAGTGGCAGGACTATGTTCTCATCACGTGCATCTATGCCCCTTTTGATGCAACCCATTAACTTATTGGCCTTGGCAGCAGCTGTCTGACACTGGTTTCTACAGCTTAGTTTTAAATGTATAATTTACAAGCTTTACTGAACCTTTACCCAGTAAACTGTAAATCAATCTGCTCAGCTCCTCCTGCTCTATAACATGCTGCCTGTGGATTGCACTACAATTTGTGGTGACATGTCCTCTTTAAAGAGATGTGTAAGTTAACATATTTAAAAATGTAAAGCAGTTAACCCATGAATAAATATTACATGTCTGTTACATCATGTGAAATATAACAATTTTTTAATTAGTGTATTGATTTAAAAATGTGTAGTTTTTTTTTAAATGTCTAAAGCCCACACTCCGGGAAGATCCTGTCTAAAGCCCACACTCCGGGAAGATATAAGTGAGGGACATGAAGATGTGGAGTCACTGTAGGTAGAAATAAATGGAGCCAAAAACAATAAGAAAATACTAATAGGAGTTTATTATAAACCACCTAATATACCAGATTCAACAGAAAATCTACTTCTGAATGAAATAGACGAGGCGGCAAATCATAATGAGGTCGTTATTTTGGGGGACTTCAACTACCCAGATATAGACTGGGAAACGGAAACCTGTATATCTCATAAAGGAAACCGGTTCTTGGCAATAACCAAAGACAATTATCTTTCCCAAATGGTTCAGGACCCGACTAGAGGGACGGCCATACCGGACTTAGTATTAACCAATAGACCTGACAGAACAACAGATGTGCAGGTTGGGGGACACCAGGGAAATAGTGACCATAATGTAATAACTTTCAAATTGTCATTCAAAAGAGTGATTCTTCGGGAGGAAAAAAATACCAAACTTCAAAAAAGCAAAATTTAGCTAAATAAGAGGCCCTAGGCCTAACTAACTGGGACAAAGTCCTCAAAAATAAAAATACAGCCAAACAATAGGATATTTTTAAAAGCATCCTAAAATCTAATTGTGAGAGTTACATACCTTAGGGGAATAAAAGGTTAACAAACAAGAAAACAATGTGGATAAATAGAACTGTAAAGAAAGCAATAAATGACAAACAGAAAGCATTTAAATCACTAAAACAGGAGGGGAGCAATGAAGCATTTAAAAACTATATGGAAAAAAATAGAATATGTAAAAGACAAATAAAAGCAGCCAAACTAGAGACTGAGAGATTAATCACCAAAGAAAGTAAAACTAACCCTAAAATGTTCTTCAATTATATAAATAATAAAAAAAATAAATCTGAAGCTGTCGGACCCTTACAGAGTAATGAGGGGGGAGTTGTAGAGAGCGATGAGGAGAAAGCAAAGCTATTAAATATTTTTTTCTCCACTGTATTCACTGAGGAAAATAAACTGTCAGATGAAATGCAGAATAAAAAAGTAAATTTCCCATTAAAAGTGCCCTGTCTGACTCAGGAAGAAGTACAGCGGCGTCTTAAAAAGATTAAAATAGACAAATCGCCAGGACCGGATGGCATACACCCCCGTATCCTAAGAGAATTGAGTAATGTCATAGCCAGACCCTTATTTGTGATATTTAAGGACTCTATACTAACATGGAGTATTCCACAGGATTGGCGCATAGCAAATGTGGTGGCAATATTCAAAAAGGGTCCAAAAACAGAGACCGGGAACTATAGGCCGGTAAGTTTAACATTTGTTGTGGGTAAACTTTTTGAAGGTTTTCTAAGAGATGCTATGTTGGAGTACCTCAATGAAAATAAGCAAATTACTCCATATCAGCATGGCTTCATGAGGGATCAGTCATGTCAAACTAATTTAATCAGTTTCTATAAGGAGGTAAGTTCTAGACTTGACTGCGGCGAATCAATGGATGTCGTATATCTAGACTTCTCCAAAGCATTTGACACTGTGTAAAATGTTAGTATATAAAATGAGAATGCTTGGGCTGGGAGAGAATGTCTGTATGTGGGTAAGCAACTGGCTCAGTGATAGAAAACAGAGGGTGGTTATTAACGACACATACTCAGTTTGGGTCACTGTTACTAGTGGGGTACCACAGGGTCAGTATTGGGCCCTATTCTCTTCAATATATTTATTAATGATCTTGTAAAAGGCTTGCACAGTAAAATATCAATTTTTGCAGATGACACTAAACTGTGTAAAGTAATTAACACAGAAGAGGACAGTACACTGCTATAGATGGATCTGGATAGACTGGAGGCTTGGGCTGAGAAGTGGCAAATGAGGTTTAACAATGACAAATGTAAGGCTATGCACATAGGAAGAAATAATGCAAGTCACACGTACATACTAAATGGTAAAACAGTGGGTAACACTGACATGGAAAAAGACCTAGGAATTTTAGTGAACAGCAAACTAAGCTGTAGAAACCAGTGTCAGACAGCTTCTGCCAAGGCCAATAAGATAATGGGTTGTATCAAAAGAGGCATAGATGCCCGTGATGAAAACATAGTCCTGCCACTTTACAAATCATTAGTCAGACCACACATGGAGTACTGTGTACAGTTCTGGGCTCCTGTGAACAAGGCAGACATAGCAGAGCTGGAGAGGGTTCAGAGGAGGGCAACTAAAGTAATAACTGGAATTGGTGGACTACAGTACCCAGAAAGATGATCAAAATTAGGGTTATTCACTTTAGAAAAAAGACGACTGAGGGGTGATCTAATAACTATGTATAAATATATCAGGGGCAGTGGCGTACGGCCAATGGCGGCAGACCATGCCATTGCTATGGGGCCCGTGAGGTTGGGGGGCCCGGCAGGGCAGAATTGCCCCGCCCCCTCACTTTCTAGTGTTACTGATTGCCGACACAGCAGCAGAGGAAGGAAACATCATCCTCTCTGATGTTCCCTCCTCCTGTACGTCCACTCACCCCTGCAGTCCAGGGATAGATCCTGCTGTGGGCTAAAGGACCTTTCTGAAGACCATGTGACCAGTGGGGGAGGAGCCAGAAGAGCTGTGATGCTGTACGGAGAGGAGCCAGGCTGGAGTTTGGTGAGTCCTAGCTGTGTTACTGATTGCCGACACAGCAGCAGAGGAAGGAAACATCATCTTCTCTGATGTTCCCTCCTCCTGTACGTCCACTCACCCCTGCAGTCCAGGGATAGATCCTGCTGTGGGCTAAAGCAGCTGTCCCCAACCACCGGGCCGCGGCCCAGGACCGGGCCCTGAATCGATGTCTGCCGGGCCGCGGCGGTGGCAGGGGACAAGGAGATAAGCGCTTCCATTGTGGAAGCGCTCATCTCCATAGTTATCTGTATCGCCATCCTCAGGACGGCAATACAGATGCCTGTGCTGCGGTGGGGCAGGAACAGGCGTCTCCCCTGCCCGTTCCTCTGATAGGCTGCAGGCCTAGTGCCTGTAGCCTATCAGAGGCCAGCTCAGGCGGTGCGATGACGCCATCGCGCCGCCTGAGCCGTGCAGAGCGGGACACAGGCCGGAGGAGGCCTACATCGCAGCGCTGCCAGGCTGATGGAGGTAAGTATAAGTGTTTGGTTTTTTTTTTATTGTACAAAACTGAAGGAGAGGAGCACTATGGGCACTATGCTACTATAACTACTGTGTGGGGGCACTATGCTACTATAACTACTGTGTGGGGGCACTATGCTACTATAACTACTGTGTGGGGGCACTATGCTACTATAACTACTGTGTGGGGCACTATGCTACTATAACTACTGTGTGGGGGCACTATGCTACTATAACTACTGTGTGGGGGGCACTATGCTACTATAACTACTGTGTGGGGGGCACTATGCTACTATACTACTGTGTGGGGGGCACTATGCTACTATAACTACTGTGTGGGGGGCACTATGCTACTATAACTACTGTGTGGGGGCACTATGCTACTATAACTACTGTGTGGGGGCACTATGCTACTATAACTACTGTGTGGGGGCAACTATGCCGGTATAACTACTGTGTGGGGGGCACTATACTGGTATAACTACTGTGTGGGGGCACTATACTGGTATAACTACTGTGTGGGGGCACTATGCTACCATAACTACTGTGTGGGGGCACTATGCTGGTATAACTACTGTGTGGGGGTCACTATACCGGTATAACTACTGTGTGGGGGTCACTATACCGGTATAACTACCGTGTGGGGGCACTATACTGGTATAACTACTGTGTGGGGGGCACTATGCTAGTATAACTACTGTGTGGGAGCACTATACTGGTATAACTACTGTGTGGGGGCACTATGCTACTATAACTAACTGTGTGGGGGCACTATGCCGGTATAACTACTGTGTGGGGGGCACTATACTGGTATAACTACTGTGTGGGGGCACTATACTGGTATAACTACTGTGTGGGGGCACTATGCTACCATAACTACTGTGTGGGGGCACTATGCTACTATAACTACTGTGTGGGGGCACTATGCCGGTATAACTACTGTGTGGGGGTCACTATACCGGTATAACTACTGTGTGGGGGCACTATACTGGTATAACTACTGTGTGGGGGGCACTATGCTGGTATAACTACTGTGTGGGAGCACTATACTGGTATAACTACTGTGTGGGGGCACTATACTGGTATAACTACTGTGTGGGGGCACTAATGGGGAATAACTACTGTGTGGGGGCACTAATGGGGAATAACTACTGTGTGGGGGCACTATGCTCCGCCCCCAACAACCGCAGCACCCCCCCCCCATCCAAACCCCCAACCCCCCCCCCCCCCGGGCCCTGGGGAAATTGTCTAGCGAGAAACCGGGCCTTGGTGCAAAAAAGATTGGGGCCACTGGGCTAAAGGACCTTCCTGAAGACCATATGGCCAGTGGGGGAGGAGCCAGAAGAGCTGTGATGCTGTACGGAGAGGAGCCAGGCTGGAGTTTGGTGAGTCCTAGCTGTGTGTCTGTCCCCCTGTGTGTTTGTCTGTCCCTGTGTGTGTGTGTATGTCTGTCCCTTTGTGTGTCTTTTTGTCCCCCTGTGTGTTTGTCTGTCCCTGTGTGTTTGTCAGTCCCCCTGTGTGTGTCCTGTGTTGTGTGTGTCTGTCTGTCCCCCTGTGTGTGTCTGTCTGTCCCCCTGTGTGTGTCCCTGTCTGTCCCTGGGTGTCAGTCTGTCCCTGGGTGTCAGTCTGTCCCTGGGTGTCCCTGTCCCTGTGTGTCCCTGTCCATCCTTGTCCCTGTCCCTGTGTGTCCCTGTCCCTGTCCATCCTTGTCCCTGTCGTGTGTCGGTCCCTGTGTGTGTCTATCCCACTGTGTGTGTGTCTGTCCCCCTCTATGTATGGCTGTCCCTGTGTCCCTGGGTGTTTGTCACCATCACCATGCCCACAGTGTTCCTATGTCTTGACGCAGGAGCATCAGGACGTTCTGTGCTGGGCAAGAAGAAGAAGACGGAAGAGTAGACAGTGCCGCCAGCATGGAGTCCCGTGGAAGAGTCACAGGGAGGCACACTAAGGACGCAGGTAACACTACCACATGATGTACACTAGTGTTATCTGTGGTTTTACATAGGACTGCAGGTAACACTACCACATGATGTACACTAGTGTTATCTGTGGTTTTACATAGGACTGCAGGTAACACTACCATATAATGTACACTAGTGTAATCTGTGGTTTTACATAGGACTGCAGGTAACACTACCACATGATCTACACTAGTGTTATCTGTGGTTTTACATAGGACCGCAGGTAATACTATAATCTATATCCCTGTGTGTGTGTGTGTGTGTGTGTGTGTGTGTGTGTGTGTGTATATATATATATATATATATATATATATATATACAGTACAGACCAAAAGTTTGGACACACCTTCTCATTCAAAGAGTTTTCTGTATTTTCATGACTATGAAAATTGTAGATTCACACTGAAGGCATCAAAACTATGAATTAACACACGTGGAATGTGGGTAGGAAGCAATTTCGTATAGTAGCCTGCTGGCAGGCCATCAAGCCCAGGGGCCTTACCATTTGGGAAAGAACAGATAGTCTTCCTCACCTCATCTTTAGTAATAGGAGCTAATAGTATAGTGCAGTCCACTGCTGTGGCTTTTGGTAATTTTAGAGACATAAGGAAGTCGTTTATTTTTGAATGGAGGGTTGGGTCTGAGGGAGGCAAACTAGGTTGCAGGTTATATACTGTGTGTATATATATATATATATATATATATATATATATATATATATACATACTGTGTGTATATATATATATATATGTATATATATATATATATATATATATATACACACACAATATACAGTTACAATAATTGTACTTTATATTTGGGTGGGGGGCCCAGTTCTGAGATTCGCTATGGGGCCCCTCGATTTCAGGGGTCAGTACAGAGATCTCCCCCATGATCTATTTATCCCAAAGACTGTGAATGTGACAAGGGGACATCCTCTGTGTCTGGAGGAAAGAAAGTTTGTACATAAACATAGAAGAGGATTCTTTACGGTAAGACCAGTGAGACTATGGAACTCTCTGCCTGAGGAGGTGGTGATGGTAAGTTCACTAAAAGAGTTCAAGAGGGGCCTGGATGTATTTCTGGAGGGTAATAATATTACAGGTTATAGTTACTAGAGAGGGGTCATTGATCAAGGGAATAATTCTGATACACATCCCAGACATACCTGTGTGCACTTTGTGTCTGTATAACATGTCCAGAAAAAGCACTTGTATTCTGCAGAAAAACAGCTCCCAAGTGCCCAGCTCTGCTGCAAACCAGACTGAAGAGGAGAGGGCTGCTTTAGCTGCTCATATCTTGGGATTGGTAGATAGTAAAAAAAAAAATGGTTCCGACCTTCTCTGAAAGCTGACATTCTAAGCTTTCAAATGATATCAAAATCACAGCATTATATCCAGTATATCAGAAGATATAGCTGTTAGAAAACCAGTTGGGAGAGAAAGCCGTTTTTAGTTTCACTTTCAGCCCGGCACTTGGGAGCTGTTTTCCTGCAGAATAAAAGTGCTTTTTCTGAACATGGAATATAGGCACAAAGTGCACACAGGTATGTCTGGGATGTGTCTGCAATCTTCTATGGGGCACTGCTGTTAGTTATATAGGTGTAAAACAGGTGAAAGACTCCCTTTAAATTAAGCACAATCATTTGCAGGGCTAGCTCAGCTGAATGTAATGATACTTTTTACTTAGTGATCTGTTGCTACATTCTGAAAAAAAGTATTTTTAATCCATATGCAAATAAGCAGTTAACTGCACCAAAGTTGGGCCCAAGTACTAAATAGCATTATATAGACAACTGAGTTAAGGTCCTTTTACACGGGCCGATTATCGGCCGAAAAATCGTTCCTAGGAACGCTAGTGCCGATAATCGGCCCGTGTAAAAGTGGCCCTAATCAGCCGACGAACGAGCAAAACGCTCGTTCGTCGGCTGATTGGATCTTTTGTAGAAACCAAAAGATCCAATCTGTCGGGCGCACATCGGCATGTGGAAACAGGCGATGTGCGCCTGACAGTATGGAGCTTCCCGGCCGCACGAGTGATACAGCGATCACTCGTGCGGCCCAGCGCTCGATTCGTCGGGCCATGTAAAGGCTCCCTGCACGAGCGCCGATGTCGCTGATCGGCGCTCGGGCAGGGAGAAGAATCGGCCCGTCTAAAAGGGCCTTTAAAAACCTTGACTCATCCTGTTAGGATGCTGGGATATGGACACATGTCTGACCCCCGGTTAGTTAGAGGAGAGTCTGGTTCTAAATAAATCACAGAAAAAGAATATTAGTGCACAAAAATAGATGCAAACAATATATACTGTATAAACTAAGACCTCATAGAAACATAGAAGATTGACGGCAGAAAAAGACCACCTGGTCCATCTAGTCTGCCCTTTTATTATCCTTTTATTGTTATCTTAGGATAGATACATGTTTATCCCAGGCATGTTTAAATTCAGTTACTGTGGATGTATCAACCACCTCTGCTGGAAGTTTGTTCCAAGTTCCTCATTCTGATATGATAAAATCTGAGACTCTTAGCCAATATATTTTGATCCACACACATCTGTGCCCACCTACCCAGTGTCACGGTGGTCTGAGGTCAGGCAGGTCCTACGCTAAACCTAACTTTGCAGTTGGGCATCTATACATAGGAATATTAGTGCACAAAATAGATGCAAACAATATATACTGTATAAACTAAGACCTCTTATACAGTATATATTGTTTGCATCTATTTTTGTGCACTAATATTCTTTTTCTGTGATTTATTTTGATATATGTAGCCACTGACATCCGCAATCATTATTATCACATCATGCAGGATGTTTTTTATCCTTTTGTTTGTGTGGGTTTTGCTTAGTTTATAACATGTACTTGAGGGAGTGACACCTTCAGGTGTGAATGCGCTCTTAGTCTATCTTGAGTAGCATTCTTGTGCACTTTTGCTCTTCCTATCAAATTGAGCGCCTTGATTGCGTAGTACATATAGGTGTGTTTGCTCCTCCTCTCATTGGTTGCTGTATGCACATAGAGGTCACTAGGAGCAACACACCTATATGTCCAGCGTCCACGCTCCTAGATATAGATGCCCACTGGCATGGTTAGGTTTAGCGTAGGACCTGCCTGACCTGAGACCACCGTGACGCTGGGTAGGTGGGCACAGATGTGTTTTGATCAAAATATATTGGCTAAGA
>ONZH01003377.1:0-29697 GCA_900303285.1 Rhinella marina
TGGAGGAGGAGGCGTCGGAGGAGGAGGCATAGTACGTTTCAGAGACCTTGTGACCGAGGTAAGCACCGCAATCCTCGGTGTGGGCAGTACATGAGCGGCCCAGGGTCATTCTCGGTCCCAGCCTCCACCAAGTTAACCCAATGTGCCGTAGTGAGAATATAGTGTCCCTGCCCGGCAGCACTTGTCCACGTGTCCGTGGTTAGGTGGACCTTCTCGGAAACAGCGTTGGTCAGGGCACTGATGATGTTCTGTGACATGTGCTGGTGTAAGGATGGGACGGCACATCGGGAAAAATAGTGGCGGCTGGGGACCGAATACCGAGAGAGGCCACCGCCATGAGATTGCGAAAGGCCTCGGTCTCTACCAGCCTATAGGCAGCATCTCCAGGCTAAGCAATTTGAGATGGGACGTTGAGGCTTGGGCATGTGGGTGGGTGGAACTGTTTTTCCTCTTGCGCTCCAGCGTCTGCTGTAAAGACAGCTGAAACGCTGCGCTGGGACACATTGGTGGACACTGTGGAGGATCTTGGAGGCGAAGGTGTGGTTTTCCGGCGGGAGGCGCTCGTTCCGGGGGTCCTGGGCAGGGGTTTGACTAGCAGAGGCAGCGAGTGACACAGGGGAAGGAGCAGTAGTGTGACCCGCAGGAGGGTGGTGAACGGCCTTGTTCCATTGAGTGGGGTGTTTAGCACTCATTGTTTGCGCATGCTGGTGGTGGTTAGGCTAGTAGTGGTGGCACCCCTGCTGATCCTGGTGTGGCACAGGTTGCACACCACAGTCCGTCGGTCATCCTCACTTTCTATAAAGAACCTCCAGACTTGCGAACATCTAGGCCTCGCCACGGGAGCTTCACTACGTGAAACAGTTGCTGCTGATGCACCAGCTCTGGCCCTGATTCTCCCTCTGGCCACACCACTGCCTCTTCCAACCTGTTCTGGTGCAGCACTCGCCTCCGCCTCAGAAGCACTCGGCTTATAAACCCAGCTTGGGTCAGTCACCTCGTCATCCTCTGATTCCTCAGTCTGCTCCCCCCTCGGACTTTCTGCCCTAACAACAACTTCACCACTGTCTGACAACCGTGTCTCCTCATCGTCTGACACCTCTTTACAAACTTCTTCCACTAACTCAACATTGTCATCATCATCATCAACACCCACAGACTGCGACAGTTGGAAAACTTGGGCATCGGGAACGAGGTCAGCAGCAACCTGAGAAGTGGTTTGTGACTCTGGGAAGGGTCCAGAAAACAGTTCCTGAAAGTATGCCGGATCGCATTCCAAATTTTCCTGGGAGGGGGCAGACTGGGAGGAAGGAGGTTGAGGTGGAGGAGCCAGAGGAGTGCTCCCTTGGGTAACGTGGGTGGACTGTGTGGAAGACTGACTGGTGGACAAATTACTTGAAGCATTGTCCGCAATTCACGACATCAGCTGTTCGCACTGTTGTGGTTTCAACAGTCCTCTACCACGTGTCCCTGTAAGTTGAGACATGAAGCTAGGGAGTGTAGCTCTGCGGCGTTCCCCTGCTCCCTAATCAGCAGGTACTGTCTCACCCTGCCCAGGACCACGGCCTCTGCCCCCTGCAGTAATTGAATGCCCACGCCCACGCCCTCGTCCTCAACCCTTAGCCCTGGGGTTCAACATTTTCTGTATATAAGTGTATTATATAAAAAAAATAAAATAAATGGGCCTGCTGTACTGAAACCCACAGACTTGTTCAGTCTAAACACGTGAATATATAGGTGGATAAGTTAGATCAAAATTACGTATGTTATTACGTACTGTGCAGTATGGAGCAATTACACAGAAACTATTAGATTAGGCAGACTTGGTCTGCTTAGTTGCAACCCAGACAAATGTCGCACAGAGATTTTTGTAATGTAGCTGTATCAGTGAGAGCAAAAGACCTTTTTTTAATTAAGTGACATACAGAATGTGTCACCTGGTCAGAAAATATGGATTGTGGTGAGTGGACAGCTGAACTGTGACACACAGAATGGTTCCACACAGCTGTGTGAAATGGATTTGTATCACTGAACTAAAAACAAACAAGAAAACTATTTTTAATATTTTTTTAATATTTTTTTTTTTAGTTTTTTTTTCTTTTGAACGGTGACGTGCAGAAACCTATCAGCAGACCCTAAACTCAAGCCCTGAATGGACGGGTGGGCTAATTTTGACTGCAACCCAGACAAATGTCGCACATGAGATTTTTGTGATCATAGGCTGTGATGAGTGAGAGCAAAAGATCCTGGGTTTAATAAGTGACGTACAGAATGTGTCACCTTGAACAGAAAATACGGATTGTAGTGAGTGGACAGCTGAACTGTGACACACAGAATGGTTCCACGCAGCTGTGTGAAATGGATTTGTATCACTGAGCTAAAACAACAAAAAAACTATTTTTTTATATATATATTTTTTTAATATATATTTTTTAGTTTTGTTTTTTTTTGAACGTGACGTTCAGAAACTATCAGAGACCTAACTCAGCCCCTGCTGACGGTGGCTATTTTGACTGCAACCAAGACAAATGTTGCACAGAGATTTTTGTGATCTAGCTGTATACGTAAGAGCAAAAGACCTGGTTTAATTAAGTGATGTACAGAATGTGTCAACTGGACAGAAAATACGGATTGTAGTGAGTGGACAGCTGAACTGTGACAGACAGAATGGTTCCACACTGCTGTATGAAATGGATTTGTATCACTGAGATAGAACAATAAAAAAAAGGGTAATTTATGGCAATAGCTGCACTACTAGTGCCAGCCAGCCAGCCAAGCCAGGATAAAAAAAAAAATTTCTTGTAGCCCTTAGAAGGGCTGTTGGGTTCTTGTGAGATCACTCCTGCCTAACAAAGAACTAAATGCAGGCCCTAACAATCTCCCTGAAACGCAGCAGCTCTATCCCTAAAGACATCCAGACAGCATCTGAGCTGAGCACCGCAGCCAGTCACTAGTATATTCCAGGGTCACCTGATCAGGCCAGCCAACCCCTGCTATCGACATGTAAGGGCCCCACGTGATGCTGGGTGTACCGCAGAGTCTCCTGGCTTGTGATTGGCTGTGTTTATAGGCGCCAAAAATGCACAATGCGGAAGTTGCCATTTCCTCGAGCATGGCGAGATACTCGTCCGAGCAGCGAGCGCTTACGAGTACCGTAATACTCGAACGAGCACCAAGCTCGGACGAGTATGCTCGCTCATCTCTAATTGACACATTACATTTTAAATTTCATTTTCCTCAGTAAATACAGTGGAGAAAAAATATATAATAGCTTTGCTTTCTCCTTCTATCTGTACAACTCCTCCCTCATCATTTTGTAAAGGGCCAACAGTTTCAGGTTTAAACTTTTTACCATTTATATAATTGAAGAACATTTTTGGGTTAGTTTTACTCTGCTTGGCAATGAATCTCTTTACCTCCAGCTTGGCTGTTTTTATCTGTCTTTTACATATTATATTCTATTTTTTTCCTTATTGTTATTCAATGCTTCCTTGCTACCTTCCTCTTTTAGTGATTTTAAATACTTTATTTTTGTGACATTTTGTCCCTTTAAATTTCAAATTATCCACATTGTTTGTGTGTGCATAATTCGAGCTTTACTATACCTTTTCTTTAGGCTTGGAATACCTCTTATTTTTGCAGAGAATGTAACAGAAAATATCTACTTACTGAACTGCCAGAACGTTACACCATAGTGACATTACATGTAATTACAGTTCCTTGTACCATTTAAGTATGAAATTATTTATACATGATAAGGGCTCTGCGATTCTCATATTTATGTGTCCAAACTGGACACATTTCACTGTACCTAATAAGCCAATAAGAAGCACAAGTGTTATAACATTAGGATAATACCCTCTCTGCATGCTGACATGAAAGGAGGAGGAAAATAAATCATTAGCTGGGAAGCATGAGGATGTAAAGATTATCAGATTGCAAGCTTTTGAGATATCTAGCTTTCCACACACTTGATAGGGCTGGTGGAGATACCTCCGAAATATTTGGGTTAAAGGGCAGCTATGGTTAGGAGAAATGTGTATTTGTTTTGACTAGGGATGAGCAAACCCATGGAAGTTCGAGTTTGCCTGGGTTCGGCCGAACTTCAGGTCAAAGTTTGCGTTCAGGACCCAAACTTGACCCGAACCTAACCCCAAACCCAGACCCCATTATAGTCAATGGGGATCCGAACTTCATTTTATTATTTTTGTTATAACATGGTTATAATAACGGAAAATAATAGCATTCTTAAGATAGAATTCTAAATAAAATGGCCATTCAGGGGTTAAAAATAATTTAAAAAAAAGCTCACCTTATCCGGTTGATCATCGCATCGCATGATGTCATCGCAGGTCCTGCTGAATGCAAAAAACAATGCCATTACTGGACATGCAAATCCTGCTTAGGTGTTTACCACCTGATAGCAAAAGGGATCGAAACTAACCAGGGCAGAACATCAGCTATACAAA
This sequence comes from Rhinella marina, assembly GCA_900303285.1. NCBI lineage: Eukaryota > Metazoa > Chordata > Amphibia > Anura > Bufonidae > Rhinella > Rhinella marina. Next base: position 4,467 of record ONZH01003377.1, read on the forward strand.
GACAACCGCTTTAAAGGAATTGTCTTATCAAAACAATTGTTCTTTTTTAAGCATTACTTTTGTGAATGCTGCTTCCTCCCATATAACCTCTGCCAACTTTTACTATGCTCAGCACTAACCTGGCCGTGAAGGGCAGCAGCACATTAAGCAGGGATGATTATAGCATTTGCAGTACACCAGTAATAAAAATGTTTGCAATTTAACAATTGTTTTACCTTTCATGAAAGACTGTCATTTAACTACTCCGGTGACAAACTTTTGGACAGCCATCATTTTGTCTCACTTGAACTGATATTTTGGTTTTGTAGTCTGAGCTAGATGTTAAATGAGCCTGTTCTTCTCCACACTGTAAGCATGCATTTGTCAGAAAGTCCTTCACGGGCTCTTTAATTTTTCCACTTTGTGATATTTGATTCTGATTTGCAATCACCTTGTGCAACAGGATAGCTTGATGAGCAATCAGTCTGGTTTTCCCTCTCCTTTATTCAACTCTTCCAAGATTTCCTTTGTTTAATCAATGGCAAAAGCCTTTTCCCCGTTCTTTTTTAGTGACTTTAATAAAGAATTTCATGGTCCATAGTATTTGTGCTTTGCAGCAAGAATTCTAGTTAATGCTTCTTTATACTCTGCAGAGGAGAACATAACATGTGCAACCAGTACAGGTTTACAGGTGTCCAAGTAGGTAAGGGGCCCGTTGCCACCATAAAAGCACCTAGAGTAAGTTAGCACAGAACTCTCCAGTATCAATGCAAAAATCTGTGTTATTTATTGTGACAATCAATAATCACATTAGGTTTCAGAGGTGTATTTTATCCATGTATAAGTAAAGTAATTTTGTACAGTCATGGCCAAAAGTTTTGAGAATGATACAAATATTAATTTTTACAAAGTCTACTGCTTCAGTTTTTATAATGGCAATTTGCATATACTCCAGAATGTTATAAAGAGTGATCAGCTTAACAGCAATTACTTGTAAAGTCAATATTTGCCTAGAAAATGAACTTTATCCCCCAAAACACATTTCAACATCATTGCAGCCCTGCCTTAAAAGGACCAGCTAACATTGTTTCAGTGATTGCTCCATTAACACAGGTGTGGGTGTTGATGAGGACAGGGCTGGAGATCAATCTGTCATGATTAAGTAAGAATGACACCACTGGACACTTTAAAAGGAGGCTGGTGCTTGGCATCATTGTTTCTCTTCTGTTAACCATGGTTATCTCTAAAGAAACACGTGCAGTCATCATTGCACTGCACAAAAATGGCCTAACAGGGAAGAGTATCGCAGCTAGAAAGATTGCACCTCAGTCAACAATCTATCGCATCATCAAGAACTTCAAGGAGAGAGGTTCCATTGTTGCCAAAAAGGCTCCAGGGCGCCCAAGAAAGACCAGCAAGCGCCAGGACCGTCTCTTAAAAGTGTTTCAGCTGCGGGATCGGGCTACCAGCAGTGCAGAGCTTGCTCAGGAATGGCAGCAGGCAGGTGTGAGTGCATCTGCACGCACTGTGAGGCGGAGACTCTTGGAGCAAGGCCTGGTCTCAAGGAGGGCAGCAAAGAAGCCACTTCTCTCCAGAAAAAAACATCAGGGACAGACTGATATTCTGCAAAAGGTACAGGGAGTGGACTGCTGAGGACTGGGGTAAAGTCATTTTCTCTGATTAATCCCCTTTTCGATTGTTTGGGACATCTGGAAAACAGCTTATTCGGAGAAGACGAGGTGAGCGCTACCACCAGTCTTGTCTCATGCCAATTGTAAAGCATCCTGAAACCATTCATGTGTGGGGTTGCTTCTCAGCCAAGGGAATCGGCTCTCTCACAGTCTTGCCTAAAAACTCAGCCATGAATAAAGAATGGTACCAGAATGTCCTCCGAGAGCAACTTCTCCCAACCGTCCAAGAGCAGTTTGGCGATCAACAATGCCTTTTCCAGCATGATGGAGCACCTTGCCATAAAGCAAAGGTGATAACTAAATGGCTCAGGGAACAAAACATAGAGATTTGGGGTCCATGGCCTGGAAACTCCCCAGATCTTAATCCCATTGAGAACTTGTGGTCAATCATCAAGAGACGGGTGGACAAACAAAAACCTACAAATTCTGACAAAATGCAAGCATTGATTGTGCAAGAATGGACTGCTATCAGTCAGGATTTGGTCCAGAAGTTGATTGAGAGCATGCCAGGGAGAATTGCAGAGGTCCTGAAGAAGAAGGGTCAACACTGCAAATATTGACTTGCTGCATTAACTCATTCTAACTGTCAATATAAGCTTTTGTCATAATATGATTGCAATTATATTTCTGTATGTGATAAAAACATCTGACAAACACACATAAAAACCAGAGGGCAGCAGATCATGTGAAAATATAATATTTGTGTCATTCTCAAAACTTTTGGCCATGACTGTACATTGCATAAGTTCGGTCCTAAAGGGGTGGAACTCAGACATGACCCCTTCTTCACTCATTCAACACTCATTATGTACCAGGCTTTTCATGGGTATGCTAGGCAGAAGCTTCCACCTAGCAGAGAGCCTGGTGATGTCACTGGCAATAATGGACGCTGCCCTAGGTTGTTTTACAGGCTAGGGCAGCTCTAAAGACGACCTATTAGTGCCAGTGATTTAATGGGGATCACTGTTTGGCAGAACCCTCCGCCTAGCATACCCATCAAAAGCCTGGTATATCATGAGTGTTGAATGAGGTCATGTCCATCACTGAACCCGGATAACCCCTTTAGACAAATAAAACAGCACCTTGTTCTGCACAATGTAGCACAGGGCAAAGGATTGCTCTGATGCTGGAATCATTCATGCTAAATGAGTGAAGAACAGTTTATGTCCAGCTCTGAACCCAAACCTTACTCTGAATGCTGCTGGGCTGATGCCAAAAGAGCTCTTCCCATAGCTCATGGCAGAGACCTAAAAGAAGTTAGCAGCTACCTGTTTTCTATCACAATGGATGTAAGGGACTAAGAGGATCAATTTTACAGCTCTCAATTACTACAATTATTAGTCAATTGTGAAAAAATATATTCAGTGGTGCTGCATAATGAGTTATTAGAGAACACTGGACCCATAAACTGTTTCTGCAGAGGGACTTCTCCAAGCTGTGTACATCTTTGGAATTGTCATGTTGTGTCTATGGAATTTTGTATTAACTCCTTGCTGATCAACCACTGACTTCTGATGGAAGACTGTGCACGTTTCGAATCTGCAGTGTTGTCTTTTTGGTGTTGCTGCATGAATGAACCTGCTACTGCAGTCTAGCAAGAGCACATCAGGTTCCCAGTTGCAAGAGACATCTGAGGACCCCTTGGAGAAGACAGACTGGGTTTAAAGCTGTCTCTGTCTTCTCTTTTCCAGCTTACGGGCTGTTCACATCTTGTTTTTTCTGTACGTCTAGCTGATACATTTCGACATACAGTAAAAAAAGTACACAAATGAACGCAATTTTGTAGCTATCTATACTATTTTTCACATATATTTTGACGGGTGTGCATACGTGTCAATATGTTTGTGTCCGTTTTATTAACAAAAAACATCTGTTTTTGTGAAACCTTTATTTTTTAAAATAAAGTTTAGAAATATATCCAAGGAAGTAGTAGGAATCTAGATAAAATGGATACACTTAAAGGGAGTCTGTCACCAAGATTTGACAGTATAAACTGCTTACATGGCACTCTATCACAACTACACAAGGTTCCAATGGTACCTTTCTTGTATTCTTCTGACTTCCACCAGTTAAAAAAACAGTTTAATCCATATTATAATGAGGGCTTGCAAATGCCCAGGGGCGGGGTTCTTGTTGTTGGTGCTCAGGCTGATCTGCCTTCTTTCCATATGACTCTCCTCAGCCTCTTGCTGGTCCCACCCTGTACAGCCGTTTCATCATCAACAAGTACTGGCCGAGATCCGGCGTGTGCAATTCACCACCGGCCCGGGCAAGCACACAACACAACATCGCAGTGCGTATGCCTGGCCCGGCGGTGAACTGTACACGTGTCGGATCTCAGCCAGTACTTGGGATGCAAGAGGCTGTGGAGGGGTAATATGGAAAGAAAGCAGATCAGCATGGGCACCGGCAACAAGAACCCCACCCCTGGGCACTTGCGAGCCCTCATTAGCATATGGATTAAATTGCATTTTTTCAGCTGGTGAAAGTCAGAAGAATACAAGAAAGGTACCATTGGAATCTTGTGTAGTTGTGCTAGAGCGCCATCTTAGTAGTTTATATTATCAAGTCTTACGTTTTTTACGGGTGTAGAGAGGACTGTCCAGCTGTAATTGAATAGCCACACAGCTCTCTCACACAGCTGAGCATTTTAAAAGAACCAGTGATGAGTCGGGGTCTGAAAAGTTGCACAGTTTTCCCTACCTAATGATGGTCCTGGGTGATGGTAATCCATAGCTTTTATTAAAACAGAAAATATCCACCATATTCCACCAACACCTTTTGATCCCAAACATCTACCATTGTGACAATTCCCAGCTGGTACATCAAAGAAATATCACTAGATTAAGGCTACTTTTACACCTGTGCTTTCCATTTCCACTATAGAGATCCATCATAGGATCTCAATACCAGAGCAAAATGTATTCTGTTCCATTTCATTGCATTCCCATGACACACACAAAAGCAAGCAGCGTTTCTGAGTGCGTCCTGGGATGTGGAGCAAGACTGGTCAGTCATGTAAGTCTATGGTGATGGATCCGTTTTCTCCGACACAAAAGAAAACGGATCCGTCCCCCATCGAATTACAATGGTTTTAGAGATGGATCCGTCATGGCTATTCTAGAGATAATATAGTACAACTGGAACCATTCATAACGGAAGTGTTTTTGCTGATCCAGGACGGATCCAGCAAAAATGCAGATGTGAAAGTAGCCTAAAATAAATTAACTTCTTAATAATTTTCATCTTCCTTTCTACTCTGTAAGGAATTTTTTTAAGTATGGGCAACTATTTTGACACATTACAACTGTTCATCGACTGATCATATAATGTGATTTTTACATTCTTTTTTTCATAGTTAACATGATATCACCACGATGGCGTCATCTCGGCTTGCGCAAGATCTCACACCAGATCTTCAAGCAACTTGGTGGCGGCTGGCTTGTTGCGAGCAAATGGAGGCGGTAAGTAAGATTTAATTCTGTTAATTTTACACTGTTTTTACTCTCGGATCATGTATAAATGTGGCAACTGAGGGGTACAGTGATGGGGAGCTGCCCTATTGCAGATCCCTGTCATTGCAGCCACTACTAAAAAAAATGTACTTTGTGGCGAAGTAATTCATCACTAAGCAAATTTTTTTGTAAAATTCAGCAAAGCAGCTGAATCAAATTTTGAATAAAAATCGCTCATCTCTAATGCTCACTCATAAATTCCAGTTTCTGGGTTCAGCGCTCCCTTTTCTTCTATGACCTGACACTGCACACAGTCAGGAGAAGACAGAGGAGCGCCGGACCCAGAGTGCTGTTATTCTTATGGTCTGAGTGGGCTGATCTGAGGTCTGATGGGGGCTGAGTGGGCTGATCTGAGGATTGATGGGGCTGAGTGGGTGGATATGGGGGCTAAGTGGGCTGATCTGAGATCTGATGGGGGCTGATTTGAGGTCTGATGGGGGCTGAATGGGCTGATTTGAGGTCTGATATGGGGGTCTGATGTGATGTCCTGAAATTTATGGGGGTCTGATATGATGATTTTAAATGAGGCCTGATGAAAAATATTTTTTTCTTATTTTCCTCCTCTAAAATCGGGTGCATAATATCATCGGGTGCTTCTTATAAAGCGAAAAATATGGTAATTCTACCGCATGTTGCATTTTATATTACTACTTATATCGGTTATAGTTGTCATTTTATTTTAAGACTAAATGGTCACTCCTCCTCTGATATCACCTTCCCTACAGCGCCTCCATCTGGCTCCCAGGTCATATCCAACACACAATCATTGTGATAGTCCTCACTTTTTTCACCAATTTTAGCAGACTGTGATAAGTCTTTGTGGATTCTTTGGCCCCCCTCCCGATTCTCTAATCTAGAATTGTTCCACTACTACTGCTACCACCACTACCATCACAGCTTGAGGTCCCCTGCCTCTGCCTGAACCTCCTCCTCATGACAGTCTGAACGCTGATGATACTCAAATAAGTCAATAATCATACTAGTCAATAACAGAAACACTATTTTAAGCATCTTCCATAACATACAGGGTTTTGTTGTCTCTACTTAAGAAAAAAGAAGACAACCCATTTGGAGGGGGCAGTGAAGACAGAGATCATGCAAGTCAAAGGCTTTCCTGGAGTTACAAGGAGGAGGACCAGGAGGCAAGGTGTCAGACCCAGAAATGAATAAAAAGGTGATGACAAAGGGAAAACTGTGGCTTGCTGCTGCTACTACTATTTGCACTTCTACAGTCACCCACATTGTGACTCTTAGTTGAGGCACCAGTCTTTTGTTTTCCACAATTCTGTTTGCTAGACATTTTATTATGAAGTCTGTAAATGTAAAGTCCCTGCTTGTTACACACTTAATTAAATGGTAGCAAAATTACAAGTGTTGTTTCTGTAATTTACAGACAGAAGCACTATTAACATACCTTCCCTTCTACAAACACACTGCACAATGGTATTGACAACTCCAAATGGCATAATAACCTAATGCAATGCATTAAATTAACTGGCATATTGACGCAGTACAATGTATTAAATAAAACTGCACAATATATTGCTGCAATACAGTGTGTTGAATGAAACTGATATATTAATACCGTACAATGTGTTAACTAACACTGCATGGTATATTGATGCAATACAATGTGTTAGCTAAAACGTATTATTGCAGTACAATGCATTCAGTAAAACTGCACTGTATATTGATGCAATGCAACACTTTGATCCTCTGAAATTCATTGAAATACTCAGTTACAAATGATAGCTAAACTGAAACAGTTTATTTTTTTGTAATTAACAGAGGTGCAATTAAACATGCCCTGTTACAAGCACAATGGTAAAATGGGATGAATTGCTTAATTATAGAAAGTACAGAAATTTGCAACTGTTTTTTTTGTAATTAAAAGAGGCACAATTATAAATCCCCTTCTACGTACATACTGGTATTGACACACTGAAATGTTATCTAATATATAAAGCTGAGTGTATGTGTGTGTGTATGTCCGCTAAAAGAATCCACACCGTCGCAGCTACAATCACGAAATTTGGCACACATGTACATCAGGTGTCCGGGAAGGTTTTAGAACAGGTCTCAGCTCTTTAGGACATACCGTTCCTGAGATATTCCCCAAAAATGCATTAGCCAATAGAAGCCTGGTCACATGACCCTTATCAGCCAATAGAAGCTCACAGGCAGTTAGTCTCCACACACACCAGGTTTCTATAACAACCTAGCCAGTTCAGTGCTGCAGGTTTGCTTTAAAGGGGCAGAGTGCTGTGGATGACACTGTTAAAGGGGTATTCCGGTTACCATAAATAAAACTTATGTTTTAGACTAACTCATCATCAATCATTAACTCATATAATGTAAATTTCATATATTTACCGTTCAGTAGTAATAAAAAATGTTTTCTTTCCTCCGAAATTACTATGGCATCGGCCTGTAATTCAGGCGACCTTCAAAAGAAGGACTTAAAAGCCCCACCCCCAAGTCCCACTAAGTCATGCCCCTGACTCAGTCAGGCCATGCCCCTTCCACTCCGCATCTGACCGGGATTGAAAAAATGAAGGTACAAATCAACTTCTGTGAGCTGCAGGGGTGGGAGGGAGGGAGACTTTCTCCCTGCAGCTCATGCTCAGACTGCACAGTGCTGCTGTCTGAGAGTGAGCTGTTCAAAAGGACATCCATGTGTCCATCCAGGCCCTGCGCATGCCTGAGGACAGGGAGTCTGAAAGCCAGAATGTCCAGCCTTCCCCCAACGTCAAGCCATGCAACCAGTCCCCATGAAGCCACACTCCTAAACAAGAGGCCATGCCCCTGGTTCCATGAAGACATGGAGGAGAAGCTGTCTGAGCGTGAGCTACTGAAAGGGTGGACATCCCTGTGTCTGTCCAGGCACTGCGCCAGACAGTGGACAGGGAGTCTGAAAGCCAGACTGTCCAGCTTAAAACCGGACCTCTGGCCACCCTAGGGCAGGCTGATGTTAGGGTGGCCAGATGTCCGGCTTTAGGCTGGACAGTCCGGTTTTCTGGCTCTCTGTCCTCTGCCCGGCGCAGTGCCTGGATGGACGTAGGGATGTCCACACTTTCAGTAGGTCACGCTCAGACAGCTTCTCCTCCGTGTCTTCAATGAGCCAGGGGGCGTGGCCTCATGTTTAGCGGTGTGGCTTAATGGGAACCGGGGGTGCTGCTTCATGTTTGGGGGAATGGCTGGTGAGGTCCGGCTTTCTGGGTTGAAGACAGTGGCCACTCTAGCTGCTGTAGAGGTCACAGTTAAAAGGGAGGGCTCTGTGGATGTTTCTGTTAAGAGGCGGGCTGCTGTGCAGGTCACTGTTAAAGGGGCGGGCACTGTAGAGTTCGCTCTCGATATTTTTTAACGTCACACAACAAACATTAAATGAAATAGATTAAATATACCTGGGCAAAGCCAGGTCCTTCAGCTAGTTAATTATAAACTGTAGCAAAATAAAAACTGTATTTTAGGGGAAAAAAGAGGGCATTTGCAGCAAAATGTATGCCGCTGGTACTGGGAAAAGCCTGTAAAAAATATTCAATCTTGTATAAATCGTATTTTGTCCCTAGAGTGTTTTGTCAATTACCCAGGGAAATCTAACATGAATTGTAAATGAAGGGAGATGCAATATGGCAATCACTGGGTTACAAAATTATTTCAGAGTAGAAATGTCTGCATTCAATTAATACATTTTTGTCAACAATGAGTTAATTGCATTGTGATTTACATGCTTATTACAGCACAATAAGAGAAATGTAGTCATCATACCTATTGTAAAGAGTCACATTGTAAATACATTTTTAAAAGATTGAAAAATAATATGGCGTGGCATCAAATAATTTAATATCTCAGTAATCATCAGACCATCAAAGCCATTAGCAATATCAATGCTTAGCTAGAAGTTAAATTGGTGCACACATTATGACCAATCCTGCGAGTCTGCATCACCCTCATTATCTCACAGTCAGAAGGACTTACGGGTGGCTTGATGTCAATGTTAGATGTTAAAAGACATTGACATGTTTGCTTGTGCCAGCCCAATTTCTACAACAATAGGCACAAGTACAATAAAAAGATTTTAAGTAGAAACATAACAAACCTCCATTGTAAGAGCAGAGTAAATACATTAATTAAATACAATAATTAAATACACATTATTTTGATATCTTTGTTAAATCTAATTAATTGTTTCCTTTATTCACTCTTCACATCCAGCCCTAGAGCTACTTCTTATTCATTGTAGCTGCCTAATCAAGGATAATATTATGCACCCATGATATTTTCATACCGTATGGAGCCACTTTAATTAGTAAGGAGGGGTAGACCGCACATTATTTTCATAGTTTGTCTTTCACGAAACAGGTTTTTGGTAAGAATTAAAGTATTTTGTAAAAGATAAAAAGGATGTAGCAATTATTTTAATATGAGGTTGGATATCGGTAATTTTAAGATTTGCAGTTTAGCTAGGTATTAACATGGGCTGAATGCAATATATAATAATGTATTTGTTGGAGGGGGTGGACAGTAGGGGGTTTCTTAGATGTTTACCTGACTCAAAAATACTAGAAAGCTTTGGATAATAATTAGATTATCCTTTAGGAACCAAGGTCAACTCCACGGATCCCTTGGAGACATGATGAATTGGAGCCCTATGATAATATGGGTAACACAATATAGATTTGATTTAATGTTTAACCAATCCTAGACATCCATGGACTTGTATATTTAATTGTATATTTTAAACATGCAAAGTCTTCCCTACCCACTATGATAATACACGTCCTTGGCCACCATGGTTCTACATGTTAATAATTAGTGCATGTAATGGGTAGCAAGGTCAACTTCAAGGACCGCTTTGTGACAGAATGAACTTGGGCCCTACATTAGAAAATTAAGTAAATGTACACAGCATGAAATATACAAAAAATATAAATAAACTATGTAAAATAAAAAAATAAAAAATTATTTCATTTTTCCATTCAACTTGAATAAAAATTGTATAAAAAGTGTTTGCGAAATTTTAAACCCTTAGTATACAGCCCAAACTCTAAACTGCCTCATTAGCATTGAATCTGTTACAGTTCCTGCGCCAATAAGTAAGTCTTTGTACTAGGCTTTTCCACCATTGCTGGGTTACAAAAAGAACCCTTTCTCAACCAATAATCACTTTCTAGATGTGTAACAAATACAAATTTACATACTGTAGGTTGTTGTGTTAATTACTCATTTTATGTCTCTAATTTTCTAGTTCTTTTATATTGATGGCCTATCCTTAGAATAAGCCATAAATATCTGATTGGCGGGAGTCCAAGACATCACACCATCACTAATGAGATGTTGGTGCCTGAGCTACATTTCCGTCCATTTTGTGTTACAAATGGAGATACTGTAGCACTGATCCCATTGCAGTGCTGCTACCGGTGTCAGAAGGACTGCAGAACAGTTGTTCAGCTGAGATTCACGGTGTCGATCAGATATTTATGGCCTAACCTGAAGATGGACCATTAATATAATAGGACTTGAAGGCCCTTTAGTTTGCTCTGAGGGAATTCTACTAATATTGTTTGGACAACATTAATAATTGTCTGTGTTTCTGCCACTGGCAGCTCATTGGTGAAAAGGTTATATTTAAGATCTCAACATTTATTCTGTACAATTATTCTCTACAATTAAGAGTGTCACTTGGCAGAACAAAGATGAAAACCTTGAAAAAAATATTCTAATTAAATGTGCTTTTAACAATATTTATGTTTATTAGAACATTAGAGGTTATGGTATTTCATGTGGCTTTTTATGGATGGCTGAGCTGGGAAATGATAAAGAGAACTTAAAAAAAAAAAAAAAACACTATCAATAGCTTTGAAAATAGATGAACAATGGATAACAGTGAAAATAAATGACATGGAAAAGGACCTAGGAATTTTAGTGAACAACAAACTAAGCTGTAGAAACCAGTGTCAGGCAGCTGCTGCCAAGGCCAATAAGATAATGGGTTTCATCAAAAGGGTCATAGATGCCCATGATAAGAACATACATAGTCAGGCCACACATGGAGCACTGTGTACAGTTCTGGGCTGTTGTGAACAAAGCAGACATAACAGAGCTGGAGAGGGTTCAGAGGAGGGCAACTAAAGTAATAAATGGAATGGTAGAGTAACATAGTAACATAGTTTATAAGGCCGAAAAAAGACATCTGTCCATCCACTTCGGCCTGTTTTCCTACAAGTTGATCCAGAGGAAGGCAAAAAAAAACCCTGTGAGGTAGAAGCCAGTTTTCCCCACTTTAGGGAAAAAAATTCCTTCCCGACTCCAATCAGGCAATCAGAAATACTCCCTGGATCAACGACCCCTCTCTAGTAACTATAACCTGTAATATTATTACCCTCCAAAAATACATCCAGGCCCCTCTTGAACTCTTTTAGTGAACTTACCATCACCACCTCCTCAGGCAGAGAGTTCCATAGTCTCATTGCTCTTACCGTAAAGAATCCTCTTCTATGTTTGTGTACAAACCTTCTTTCCTCCAGACGCAGAGGATGGCCCCTCGTCACAGTCACAGTCCTGGGGATAAATAGATCGTGGGAGAGATCTCTGTACTGACCTCTGATATATTTATACATAGTTATTAGATCTCCCCTCAGTCGTCTTTTTTCTAAAGTGAATAAGCCTAATTTTGATAATCTTTCTGGGTACTGTAGTCCACCCATTCCAGTTATGACTTTAGTTGCCCTCCTCTGAACCCTCTCCAGCTCTGCTATGTCTGCCTTGTTCACAGGAGCCCAGAACTGTACACAGTACTCCATGTGTGGTCTGACTAGTGATTTGTAAAGTGGCAGGACTATGTTCTCATCACGGGCATCTATGCCTCTTTTGATGCAGCCCATTATCTTATTGGCCTTGGCAGCAGCTGTCTGACACTGGTTTATGCAGCTTAGATTTCTGTTCACTAAAATTCCTAGGTCCTTTTCTATGTCAGAGTTACCCAATGTTTTACCATTTAGTATGTACTGGTGACTTGCATTATTCCTTCCCATATGCATAACTTTACATTTGTCAGTGTTAAACCTCATCTGCCACTTCTCTGCCCAAGCCTCCAGTCTATCCAGATCCATCTGTAGCAGTGTACTGTCCTCTTCTGTGTTAATTACTTTATACAGTTTAGTGTCATCTGCAAAAATTGATATTTTACTGTGCAAGCCTTCTACAAGATCATTAATAAATATATTGAAGAGAATAGGGCCCAATACTGACCCCTGTGGTACCCCACTAGTTACAGTGACCCAATCTGAGTATGTACCATTAATAACCACCCTCGGTTTTCTATCACTGAGCCAGTTACTTACCCACATACAGACATTTTCTCCCAGGCCAAGCATTCTCATCTTATATACTAACCTTTTATGTGGTACAGTGTCAAATGCTTTGGAGAAATCCAGATATACGACATCCATTGATTCGCTGCGGTCTAGTCTAGAACTTACCTCCTCATAGAAACTGATTAAATTGGTTTGACATGACCGATCCCTCATGAAGCCATGCTGATATGGAGTAATTTGCTTATTTTCATTGAGGTACTCCAAGATAGCATCTCTTAGAAAACCCTCAAACAGTTTACCCACGACAGATGTTAAACTTACCGGCCTATAGTTCCCGGGCTCTGGTTTTGGACCCTTTTTGAATATTGGCACCACATTTGCTATGCGCCAATCCTGTGGAACACTCCCTGTCAGTATAGAGTCCTTAAATATCAGAAATAAGGGTCTGGCAATGACATTACTTAATTCTCTTAGGATACGGGGGTGTATGCCATCCGGTCCTGGCGATTTGTCTATTTTAATCTTTTTAAGACGCAGCTCTACTTCTTCCTGGGTCTGACAGGGCACTTTTAATGGGGAATTTACTTTTATATTCTGCATTTCATCTGACAGTTTATTTTCCTCAGTGAATACAGTGGAGAAAAAGATATTTAGTAGCTTTGCTTTCTCCTCATCGCTCTCTGCAACTCCCCCCTCATTACTCTGTAAGGGCCGACACCTTCAGGTTTATACTTTTTACCATTTATATAATTAAAGAACATTTTAGGGTTAGTTTTACTTTCTTTGGCGATTAATCTCTCGGTCTCTAGTTTGGCTGTTTTTATTTGTCTTTTACATATTCTATTTTTTTCCTTGTAGTTTTTCAATGCTTCCTCGCTCCCCTCCTGTTTTAGTGATTTAAATGCTTTCTGTTTGTCATTTATTGCTTTCTTTACAGTTCTGTTTATCCACATTGGTTTTTTTCTTGTTCCTTAACCTTTTATTCCCATAAGGTATGTACCTCTCACAATTAGATATTAGGATGCTTTTAAAAATATCCCATTTTTTGGCTGTATTTTTATTTTTGAGGACTTTGTCCCAGTTAGTTAGGCCTATGGCCTCTCTTAGTTGGCTAAATTTAGCTTTTTTGAAGTTAGGTATTTTTGTTCCTCCCTGAAGAAACGCTCTTTTAAATGACAATTGGAAGGTTATTATATTATGGTCACTATTTCCTAGGAGTCCCCCGACCTGCACATCTGTTGTTCTGTCAGGTCTATTGGTTAATACTAAGTCCAGTATGGCCGTCCCTCTAGTCGGGTCCTGAACCAGTTGGGAAAGGTAATTGTCTTTGGTTATTTCCAAGAACCTGTTTCCTTTATGAGATATACAGGTTTCAGTTTTCCAGTCTATATCTGGGTAGTTGAAATCCCCCATAATAACGACCTCATTATGATTTGCCACCTCGTCTATTTCGTTTAGAAAGATTACCAAAGTTAGGGTTATTCACTTTAAAAAAAAGATGACTGAGGGGAGTACTAATAACTATGTATAAATGTGACTGGGGCGAGGGGACATCCTCTACATCTAGAGGAAAGAAGGTTTGTACACAAACCTAGAAGAAGATTCTTTACGGTAAGAGCAGTGAGACTATGGAACTCTGTGCCTGAGGAGGTAGTGATGGTGAATTCACTAAAAGAGTTTGTAGAAAAAAGACCACCAATCCAGCCTTTTACATCACCAAACCAGTTAATGGGATTTAACCAATCTAATTAAGTGGGCCAATCTGGATTCCAATCCTCTTTAGAGTTGGCAGCTCTATAATCTTCCTTCAGTCTTTTGGTATGTTCCACATCAGCAATTACTTGGATCATACCATCATCATCTACATAATGACAACATGCTGGCACTACAACTTGGCAGAGACCTCCACTAGCTGCAGTAAAGTAATCCAGAACCAAAGTATGTTGATTGATTACAGTGGGGAGATGATTCATAAAGGTAGAGGTGACATTCAGAGCATCAACAATATGTTTAGTTATATTATCAAAAGGTTCTGCCAGCTTTTCTATTGCATGAGCATATTTAACTGATAATCCTACAAGAGTCAGGGCATAACCAAACCTTTCCTCTCATGGCATATGTACTAAAGGTTTGGCTTTCTTTGCTTCTGTTTTGAAAAGGGTGTATTTAGGTACTTGATGTAATGGAATGCTTTTTTGTTCCCATACCCAGGTCCCTGGGATTAGCTTAGCCAAGGTGCAGATTTCCGAATGTTAAGGGGACAGCCATTTGTATGCATTTGTACCGCATACTAGATATACATTATGGGGAAGAGTGTCTCTTGACTGATTAAAAACTCTGGCCAGGGGGCGGAGCCTGACCGAGCTCTATGGCGGACGTGTGAGCGAGTAGCTCCTGCTGCCGAACGCCTACTTCAGCAATACCAGCGTTCCTAACACGAACATGGGGAAGAATACTGGCAAGGAGAGGCAGAGGGAGTCTTTGGGAGTTGGCAAACCGGCTCAAGCTCAGCAAGAAATGGATAAATACCTGAAAAAACACTCGGCTGAAGCTGTCGCACGACAATCCAAGATGGCGCCGCCTGATTCGGTGGCGGGTTCAGGCTCTGAGGAGTCAGAAGCAGAAAGCACCTCTGATGTACTAGACAGACCAGCAGCTCAAGCGATCTCAAGAGGTTTTATAAAAAGAGCTCTCACGAGAGCTATGGCCCCCCTTGTAGCAGAGTTGGCTGAGATGAGAGCTGATATTCGGCATGTGGGGACACGTGTAGAATCTTTGGAGACCGTACAGCAGGCTTTGCTGACGCATGGCGCGGCGGTAAGGGACCAACTTACCTTTCACTATTCTCATCTTAACCAGGCCTTTCTCGCATTGGAGGATCAGGAAAACCGGAGCCGGAGGAAGAATGTCAGAATTAGAGGTATCCCCGAAACGGAGGGCCCGGAGGCTACAGTGGAGGCGGTGAGATCGTTGTTTGTCGATTTACTAGGCCCCGAACCAGCTGCCAAAGTGATCATTGAACGTGCCCACAGGGCCCTGAAACTGAAACCTCCCTCTGGGGACCCTCCTAGAGACATTATTTGTGGCCTATTGAGCTATGTTGACACCCTCGCCGTGTTAAATGCTGCAAGATCACGAGATGAACTGCAGTTCCGAGATGCTAAGATTCAGTTGTACCAGGATCTAGCCCCTTCAACACTCCTGAAGAGATGCCTGCTTAAGCCGTTAACTGACCTGCTTAGATCTAGAAAGACTCCATATCGCTGGCTATTCCCCTTCGGTCTGCAATTTGCGGTAAATGGATCCAGATTTACGATACGCAAACCTGAGGACTTATCTTCGGTCTGGCGAGCTTTGCAAGTGGATCCTATTCCAGTGGAATCTTGGATGCCGATACCAGCGGGCCCAGTCCTTCCTGACCTTCCAAGCCCGGATACCTGGTCTCCAGTGAAAAAGCAGCGCACATCAAGACCCAAGAACCAGGCCTCGGCTGACACTCCTAAGTGACTGTCCCCCTTTGGAGTTCTGTAACGTTATTTTATGAGTGGGGTCGGGGGTGGTGGGGGTGGGGGTGGAGGTGGGGGTATCCCCCCCCACTTTTCTCCTTTCTTTGGCGAGCCATGGCCTTTCAGGGTTAGGCCGCAAGCATTGTTATGGCTGATGGAGACCGGGGGGTCCCTCTCCTTCTACCTCCCTGCCTCCCCCCCTTCCATCCCTGTCTTCCGCGGATCCTCTATCAGCGCTCACTCTCAACATGCTAGTGGATATGGTGGTTTCTTTGCACTATTTCCCATGTCTTTCCTGATTTTTGACATTCAAATTGACCAGCGGTGCTGGCAGCTCTGATCCCCTCTCTCTTGCCGTATCTGGCTATATTTCTACCTTTCCTGTCCTTCTTCATAGCTCTTTCTTTGGGATCATGCTGTGGTAATAGCCTGGTTTGGTATAGGGCGTTTTACGATCAGGCCTTACATTTGAGGATGTTACCCCCCAAACGTTTGACATCCTCTCTCTTTGTCACTTTTGTTATTCTTTATGTTCATCATTTTATTGTTCTCTTTTGTTTTTTGGTCACCGTACTGGGCTCGTTTGTAACTGTAAGGCTTAGCCAATTCCATCAGCTTTTACATTTATGTGGATATGGCACTTTATGATATACACTTTACCTCCTTTAATATTAAGGGGGGCAATGCACCGACAAAATGCAGTCAAATCTTTGCTTTGTTAAGGAAAATGAAAGCTGATGTTATTCTCTTGCAGGAAACGCACTTCAGAGAAAGACATGTACCTACACTGATACACGGTCCTTACAAAACCTGGTTTCACGCGCCCAGTCCTAGTGGAGCATCCAAAGGTGTAAGTATTGGTATTCATAAGAATGTACCTTTCCAGTTTGTGGACATGGTGGTGGATCCGCTGGGCAGATATCTCCTACTTAAAGGCATCTTTGGCTCTCAGACCTTTACTATTTGTAATATATATGCCCCAAACAAGGGTACTGTTCCTTGGTTAAGAAAAGTCCTTCTGGCCATCTCGCTGTTTAATTCAGGTGTACTGCTTATAGGAGGTGACTTTAATGTGGCACTCAATCCCCTGATAGACACGTCCTCACAACGTGTCCCAGTCTCTGGGAGGTCTCCATAGACTCTTAGAAGAATTAGGGGTTGTAGATGTCTGGAGGACCTCTAACCCTACTGGTAGGGACTATACGTTTTTCTCGAACCCTCACGGATCCTACCACCGATAGATTATTTCTTGGTTTCGCGTCATCTTCTCCCCAATGTCACCAAAACTGATATTGGAAATATTACTGTATCTGACCATTTCCCGATATCCTTGGCATTGCAGTTGTCACATCGGAATTCTAGGGAATGGTCTTGGAAGCTCAATCCCCAGCTATTGGGATCGTCCTCCAGTAGAGATTCCTTTTCCTCCAAACTTACATCTTATTTTGATGTTAACGCTAATTCCACCCGAACCAGTCTGCTATATGGGAGGCCCATAAGGCTTATATTCGAGGCGAGTTCATCTCTTATGGTTCTTTTGTCAAAAAGCAATCTAGCATGCGTGTATCTTCGTTGCTCAATCGCATTGCACAAAAGGAGAAGATGCACAAACTCTCCTTAGCCGCATCAGAACTTGCAGATTTGACAGCTCTGCGCCAGGAGCTTAAAGATGTATTGCATGCTAGATCTGCTAAGAATTATTTGAAAGCTCGCTACAAACAATATGCCCATGGCGATAAAGGAGGAAAAGTAATGTCGGCTTTAATTAAAAAGGCTAGGGACAAAGCGCACATTGCAAAAGTTGCTTCTCCTAATGGTGCTCTGACGAGCTCTGATGAAGGAATAGCTAATGCCTTCTCAGCTTTCTATAGCAATCTGTATAATCTTAGAGCAGGTGAAACCCCAGAGGATTTAAAGACTAGATCAGATCGTATTGACGCATTTCTGAATGTCTTGGAGTTGCCTTCTATCTCTCTGGACATTAAAGAGAAATGAATGGAGCCAATACTGGATGCAGAAATCCATAGAGTAATGAAGTCTGTCTCCTCTGGGAAAACTCCGGGGCCAGATGGCCTCCCAATTGCCTATTATAAACTGTTTGCCCCACAACTTGTCCCCCGACTGTCTACTTACTTTAATAGTTTATTGTTGGGCTCCCATATAGCACCACAGGCATTAGAAGCCCATATCAGTATAATCCCCAAGGAAGGTAAAGACCCGACGTTGTGTTCTAGCTACAGACCTATTTCCCTCTTAAATTCTGATGTGA
The DNA here is from genome assembly GCA_900303285.1 of Rhinella marina. NCBI lineage: Eukaryota > Metazoa > Chordata > Amphibia > Anura > Bufonidae > Rhinella > Rhinella marina. The sequence goes on from ONZH01003377.1 coordinate 22,743, forward strand.
AGCAGTTTGCAAAGATTCTAGCCCAAAGGTTATCTATCGTTGTTCCATCTCTGATAAATAGGGAGCAAGTGGGATTTGTGCGGGGGCGAGAGGGGCGAGATAATTCTATCAGAGTCCTCCAGGCTATCTCTTACACTTCTAATAAAAACATGAGCCTTACCCTCCTCAGTACGGACGCGGAAAAGGCGTTTGACCGAGTGGACTGGCATTACATGAGAATAGTACTCTTACGGTTTGGCTTACCTATATCCTTTATAGATGCCATCTTTGCTCTTTATAGAGATCCCACCGCTAGAGTCAGGGCTAATGGAGTATTGTCTAGCCCCTTTAAAATCTTGAATGGCACTCGCCAGGGCTGCCCATTATCCCCTACTTTATTCGTTTTGGCCTTAGAACCACTCTTGCAGTCCATTCGCCGTAATCCTTCCATAGTAGGTCTTCAGGTTGCTGATGTCCATCACCAGATAGCAGCTTTTGCGGATGACCTACTACTTTTCTTAACAGACCCCGTCACTGCATTTCCAATTATAATAGACACGTTTAATGCCTTCGGAGATATATCGAACTTTAAGATTAATCTGTCCAAATGTGAGGCCATTGGAGTGGGTCTATCTACTCAGACTCAGGAATTCCTTTCTGCTCATTTCCCCTTTGCCTGGCCCAGTACTTCCGTTAAATACCTCGGTATTAAGGTCCCAAATGATCTTACACAGATTTATGCTCTTAATTATGCACCTTTGTTACGGGAGATATCGGCCCAGCTGAAATCCTTTGAAATCCCTATGATGTCCTGGATTGGTAGAAAAAACCTTTTGCAAACCTATATTCTACCTCGGGTTCTGTATGTTCTGCAGGCTGCCCCGATTTACTTACCTCTAGTATTTTTCGCTAAAATTCGCCGGCTTTTTTCTGCCTTCCATTGGAAGAGAACCAAGCCAAGACTAGCTTATAACTCTTTAACTCTGCCTAAAAATAAGGGAGGCTTTGGTCTTCCTGATCTTAAAATATATTATGCAGCCGCTCAACTCAGAATCCTAGGAGAAATTATATCGCCGAGGGATGCTCCACTGGGAATTCAGGTACTGAAATCGCAACTTACTGTCAATGATATCTACTTATTGTGGAAACCTGTTTCAGATGTTTCTCAGAGAGCTATGTTTCAACCCAACATAGCAGGTCTTATGTCGGCCAGGTTCACACTACATAATTCTCTAGAGCAAGCGTCTCCACCGACGCTTTCTCCCTTTCTCCCGTCCCATCTCATTCCGGTAGCGATAGGAACAGAGAGCGAGATATTGGCTGATTTCTGGGCTCAATTTCAGACAATCCCGGTTAGGTCTCTCTTGGCAAATCGTTGTATCCCCACAATTGAGTCTCTCCGGAAAGACCATGGTATTAAAACGGTTACTTACCTTCACATGGCACACTTTTCGAAGTGGTGCAAAAAGTTTTTGGACAAGTTTCCCCACAGAGACCTTAGTTGGTTTGAGACATTATCTTTCATGCCTCAGCAGCCAAAACATCTTTTATCTAGTTTCTATAAAAAGATTAATGAGCAAAGAGTGCCCCCTAAACCGCATTATCTGACTGCCTGGGAAAAGGATCTTAACATCACACTCTCTCCCCAAGAGATAAAAATTGCGCTACAGCGCTCTCATGGGTGCTCTCGTTGTATCAGGACTCAAGAAAATGCCTTTAAACTCTTGACTAGGTGGTACAGATCGCCTGATGTAGTTGCTAGGATGTTTCCCTTATCCACTGATCTCTGTTGGAGATGTGGCCACTCACCGGGTACCTTATTTCATATATGGTGGTCATGCCCGGTAATACAGGAATATTGGAGGATTATAGAAAAAGGCATGAGAGATATTTGTTCGCCTTCCCTCTCACTTTCCCCACGTTTAGTACTCCTAAACCTGCCTGAGGGTGCTGGTACTTTCATTAAGCATTCTCTGGAGTCCTACCTTTTAATAGCAGCCAAACTATTAGTGCCTGTACACTGGCTCGATCCCATCGCACCATTGGTGCAAGAATGGTATCAAAGGGTCCACCTAATCTTTCAACTAGAGGAACTGGCCAGTTGGGAGAAGTGGCAGCATCCGTCTTTTCTAGTTACTTGGGATCCGTGGATTAGATGGAAACGAACTAACTCTGCATAATTTCCTCTGCCCAGATAACGAGAGATTCTTTAGACTGTTGATTAGAGATGAGCGAGTAGTGTTCGATCGAGCTGGTATTCGATCGAATACTACGCTATTCGGCATACTCGATTTTAATCGAGTATAACGGCGATGGCGCACTTAGAATTTGTTTCCCCTCCCACCTTCCCTGGCGCTCTTTTTCCACCAATCACCATGAAGGGGGGGTATGACAGGCCCGCGGAGCATGCTGGCAGTGCGAAAACGGCGTCTACATGGATTGGCTGGAAAAACCATGTGACCTCGAATATTAAAAACTCAGCTCTTCCTGCTCGTACGCATATGCTGCGTGAACTTAGTCAGGGACAGAGGCTGGAGAAGGGAGAGACAGGTTTTAGCTGTTGGACAGGCAGGAGCGTGATTAAAAGCCCTTATCAGGGCTACTATAGTGCAGTACAGTGATAGCTTTACTACAATATACACTTTACAGAGAACGGCTGCTGTATTCAGGGATAGCTGCTGGAGTAGGGACAGAGAGAGGAATTAGTGTATTAGGTGCTCTGCTACATACCAAACTATATTTGGCACTACTGTTCTGCGTTCTTTTTGGCTGCAAAACCCTGTTATATACCTAGTGTGTATATGCACCATCTGATCTTCTGTCAGTATACGGCTGTGTACTTTTTTTTTTTTTAAAATACAGTTTATTTGGCTCTAGTGTTCTGGGTTCCGTGTGCCTGCAATACCCTTTTTGTATACCAGGTGTAAATACCCACCGTCTGAACAGTTAGTACACGGCTGTGTACCTTGAAATATGAAATATATAGGCCTTTTCATTGGCAACTGTACTGTGCGTTCTCTTGCAAAAAAGTTGTATATACCTGGTGTTAATACACACCGTCTGAACAGTTAGTACACGGCTGTGTACCTTGAAATATAAAATATATAGGCCTTTTCATTGGCAACTGTAATGTGCGTTCTCTTGCAAAATAATTGTATATACCTGGTGTTAATACACACCGTCTGATCTGTTAGTACACGGCTGTGTACCTTGAAATATAAAATATATAGGTCTTTTCATTGGCAACTGTACTGTGCGTTCTCTTGCAAAATAATTGTATATACCTGGTGTTAATACACACCGTCTGATCTGTTAGTACACGGCTGTGTACCTTGAAATATAAAATATATAGGCCTTTTCATTGGCAACTGTACTGTGCGTTCTCTTGCAAAATAATTGTATATACCTGGTGTTAATACACACCGTCTGAACAGTTAGTACACGGCTGTGTACCTTGAAATATAAAATATATAGGCCTTTTCATTGGCAACTGTACTGTGCGTTCTCTTGCAAAATAATTGTATATACCTGGTGTTAATACACACCGTCTGATCTGTTAGTACACGGCTGTGTACCTTGAAATATAAAATATATAGGCCTTTTCATTGGCAACTGTACTGTGCGTTCTCTTGCAAAATAATTTCACATACCTGGTGTTAATACACACCGTCTGAACAGTTAGTACACGGCTGTGTACCTTGAAATATAAAATATATAGGCTTTTCATTGGCAACTGTACTGTGCGTTCTCTTGCAAAATAATTTCACATACCTGGTGTTAATACACACCGTCTGAACAGTTAGTACACGGCTGTGTACCTTGAAATATAAAATATATAGGCCTTTTCATTGGCAACTGTACTGTGCGTTCTCTTGCAAAATAATTGTATATACCTGGTGTTAATACACACCGTCTGAACAGTTAGTACACGGCTGTGTACCTTGAAATATAAAATATATAGGCTTTTCATTGGCAACTGTACTGTGCGTTCTCTTGCAAAATAATTTCACATACCTGGTGTTAATACACACCGTCTGAACAGTTAGTACACGGCTGTGTACCTTGAAATATAAAATATATTGGCCTTTTCATTGGCAACTGTACTGTGCGTTCTCTTGCAAAATAATTTCACATACCTGGTGTTAATACACACCGTCTGAACAGTTAGTACACGGCTGTGTACCTTGAAATATAAAATATATAGGCCTTTTCATTGGCAACTGTACTGTGCGTTCTCTTGCAAAATAATTTCACATACCTGGTGTTAATACACACCGTCTGAACAGTTAGTACACGGCTGTGTACCTTGAAATATAAAATATATAGGCCTTTTCATTGGCAACTGTACTGTGCGTTCTCTTGCAAAATAATTTCACATACCTGGTGTTAATACACACCGTCTGAACAGTTAGTACACGGCTGTGTACCTTGAAATATAAAATATATAGGCCTTTTCATTGGCAACTGTACTGTGCGTACTCTTGCAAAATAATTTCACATACCTGGTGTTAATACACACCGTCTGAACAGTTAGTACACGGCTGTGTACCTTGAAATATAAAATATATAGGCCTTTTCATTGGCAACTGTACTGTGCGTTCCCTTGCAAAATAATTTCACATACCTGGTGTTAATACACACCGTCTGAACAGTTAGTACACGGCTGTGTACCTTGAAATATAAAATATATAGGACTTTTCATTGGCAACTGTACTGTGCGTTCTCTTGCTAAATAATTTCACATACCTGGTGTTAATACACAACGTCTGAACAGTTAGTACACGGCTGTGTACCTTGAAATATAAAATATATAGGCCTTTTCATTGGCAACTGTACTGTGCGTTCTCTTGCAAAATAATTTCACATACCTGGTGTTAATACACACCGTCTGAACAGTTAGTACACGGCTGTGTACCTTGAAATATAAAATATATAGGCCTTTTATTGGCAACTGTACTGTGCGTTCTCTTGCAAAATAATTGTATATACCTGGTGTTAATACACACCGTCTGAATAGTTAGTACACGGCTGTGTACCTTGAAATATAAAATATATAGGCCTTTTCATTGGCAACTGTACTGTGCGTTCTCTTGCAAAATAATTTCACATACCTGGTGTTAATACACACCGTCTGAACAGTTAGTACACGGCTGTGTACCTTGAAATATAAAATATATAGGCCTTTTCATTGGCAACTGTACTGTGCGTTCTCTTGCTAAATAATTTCACATACCTGGTGTTAATACACACGTCTGAACAGTTTGTACACGGCTGTGTACCTTGAAATATAAAATATATAGGCCTTTTCATTGGCAACTGTACTGTGCGTTCTCTTGCTAAATAATTTCACATACCTGGTGTTAATACACACCATCTGAACAGTTAGTACACGGCTGTGTACCTTGAAATATAAAATATATAGGCTTTTCATTGGCAACTGTACTGTGCGTTCTCTTGCAAAATAATTTCACATACCTGGTGTTAATACACACCGTCTGAACAGTTAGTACACGGCTCTGTACCTTGAAATATAAAATATATAGGTCTTTTCATTGGCAACTGTACTGTGCGTTCTCTTGCAAAATAATTTCACATACCTGGTGTTAATACACACCGTCTGAACAGTTAGTACACGGCTGTGTACCTTGAAATATAAAATATATAGGCCTTTTCGTTGGCAACTGTACTGTGCGTTCTCTTGCAAAATAATTTCACATACCTGGTGTTAATACACACCGTCTGAACAGTTAGTACACGGCTGTGTACCTTTAAATATAAAATATATAGGCCTTTTCATTGGCAACTGTACTGTGCGTTCTCTTGCAAAATAATTGTATATGCCTGGTGTTAATACACACCGTCTGAACAGTTAGTACACGGCTGTGTACCTTGAAATATAAAATATATAGGCCTTTTCATTGGCAACTGTACTGTGCGTTCTCTTGCAAAATAATTGTATATACCTGGTGTTAATACACACCGTCTGATCTGTTAGTACACGGCTGTGAAGGCAAAATATTGTAACAAAAAAAAAGAATAAAATGCGGAGGGGGGCTACCGGAATAGGACGTGGACGAGGACGGGGGCACGGAAATGCGGTTGGGGGCCTTGTTGAAGCCAGTGGGGATACAATGCGTGCTGGTGAGGGGCAGCCAGGATCCCACTCATCCAGAATCCCTGCCTTTATGGGACAGTTAAGCAGGGGGCGGGTTACACCGCTGTTGAGGCCTGAGCAGGTTGAACAGGTGGTGCAATGGATAGCCGATAGCGCTTCCACACAGTTGTCCACCAGCCAGTCATCCACACAGTCTCACTCTGACCCTCCTTCCTCCACACCTGGCCAACAGAGTCATCCCACCATTGACCCCACCCAGGAGCTCTTTTCGGGTCCTTTTTCAGATGTGCCGGAAGAATCCCAGGAGCTAGCAGAGGAATTTGTTTGTAGTGATGCCCAAACACTTGAGTTTTCGCCATCTCCTGCTGATGTGGACCCTGAGCCAGCATCTGTTATCATGAGCGATGATGATGATGAGACGCAGTTGCCATCAAGGGAGGCTGTTGGAATGTCCAGTGGGCAGGAGGAGGAGCAGAGTGAGGAAGTTGAGGTGGTGGATGACGAAATGACCGACCCCACTTGGCCAGGGGTGATGTCCAGCGAGGAAAGTAGTGGAGAGGTGGTGGTCTGCGCAGCACCGAAAAAGGCAGCAAGAGGCAGAGGGATGTCCAGAGGCAGAGGGATGTCCAGAGGCAGAGGGATGTCCAGAGGCAGAGGATGTCCAGAGGCCGAGGGATGTCCACAGGCCGAGGGATGTCCACAGGCAGAGGGATGTCCACAGGCAGAGGACAGTCCAGACAGAGAAGTGAGGCCACAGCCAGCAGGGCCGAAGCTGTTCCCGGCAGCGGGCAGTCGCGCGAAGCTCCCCATCGAGGCCTCGTACTTCTGTGGTGTGGAGATTTTTTAATGTTTGTGCGGATG
>ONZH01003378.1:0-104604 GCA_900303285.1 Rhinella marina
TGTTAAGAGGGTCTCACCTCTTGGGCCTACAAACAATTTTTATGATGGCTCACCTCTTTGGGCCTTAATACAATTTTTATTATGGCTCACCTCCTTGGGCCTTAATACAATTTTTAAGAGGTCTCACCTCTTTGGCCTCACTAATTTTTTTCGAGGGCTCACCTCTTGGCCTCCACTTAATTTTTTCGAGGGCTCTACCTCAAGCTAACTTTGCCGCACTCATTAAATATTTTCACAACAAGGACCTAAGAGCCCTCGATGGGAGAGCTTTTGTGTGGGGGCCTGGTATAGGAAGAGATGCGGCCCTGCGGGCTCTAGCCTGCCTTCTCCATGAGCCTCTGGCCAGCCCACGGCCTCTTCCTGCCTTTTGCGGTCCTACGCATCCCTCAACATCCCCACTGCTTTACCTGCTAGACATGACACTGGGCCAGGTCGGGTCACTGACATCTCAAGCGCCAACAATTTGGGCATTTTAAGGCTTCTCCATGTGTTTGAGTTGTTTTTACATTTTAAAGAAGACATGTCTGACCACATCTCACACACACACACAATGACAATTAGGGGTGGGGTCTATTTGCTTTCCCCTTTGCCTATGCCATCTGTGGTTGTCATAGGCAACGTGATTTTAAGGGGTGCAGAATTTTATCTTCTTTTTTGTCTAGTTTGGCTTGGGGTCCATGGCAATGTAGAGGAAAGAAGGTTTCCTTGTATGGTCTCACTTTACAGAGAGGTTACATTGTCTTTGGAGTGTATTGTTGAGAGGCTGTGATAGTGGTGTAATAGTGCGACTTGGGCGCGTTATATGCACCCAGACATGCTTCCCCTGCTGTCCCAGTTGCATTCCAGCAGTGTTGGCATCCTTTTCTGAGGTTTCAGGGTGGACTTGGTGACCTCCAAGTGGTCGAATTGAGATTTCCAAGTGGCGAGCATTTTTTTCCCATAGACTTTAATGGGATTCGATATTCGGTCGAATAGTCGAATTTCGCGGTCTATTCGAATCGAATTTCGAACTTTCGAATATTTCACTACTCGCTCATCTCTAATTATAATATGTTTAAAGGGATTCTGTCAGCCAGATTATGCCTATAGAGCCATTTATAGATGGTAGTTCTCCTATAGCACGTCAGAACCATGTCATTGTCAAATTTATGATTGCTTTAGCTTTGCCATAAAATCTTTTTTATATACCTGTCAATCACCTTTGAAAAGAGCCCAAGGGGAGTGGAGCCCAGCCATGGTCATTCTGAGGGAGCCCAACACTGCCCTGCATCCTAAATTCCTCTCCTAGCTCCCCCAACGTAATTCAGAAGACAACATAATCTCACCCGAGTGCCTGTACTCCTCACGTAAGTGCCAGCACGGTCATGATATAAAGAACCTACCAGTTTGCAGGTTGATAATGTTGTTCACACAGCAAAATTCACAGCAGATAAATTGGTAGCAGGTTTTTGTAATTTGGTTCTGGTTTTTGAATGAAGATTTTTTGCTTCCCAATTGACTTTTATGGAAAGTTGCCATGAATTGTACTTCACAGAAACAATATCACTAATCAAGCTTTTATTTTCAAATCAACTGCTGAAAACTAGAGATGAGCGAATCATTCAAATTTTTATTCGCCGAATATTCGCCGAATATCTGACAAGATTCGTATTCGCACGAACTTATTAGGTCGAATCTACGTAAAAAAAAAATCATTGTTTTGCGAACATTCCTGCGTAATTACGTACGTACAGTCAGCGTATGTAAAAGTACGCAACATGTAAGCATTAGCATACAAAAGTGCGTACAAATCCTTAACGTACAAATGACGTGTGAATGCGTCATACGTACGAGGCTAGGCCGCGGCCTATAGTCTTTAGAGGAAATCTATATGAACTAGAAAAATAAGATGCTCACTGCTGTTAGCTTTTAATAAGTTAATAATTTACTAAAAACACTACACACAATAAGTGCATTAATAAGACACATTGCAGTACCAGAAAAAGAATACACACTATGGGCTAAAGTGCTGTACCATTAAAAACAGTGTAGCTAAAATAAAGCAAACACATAAGTATGCAAACATTTTAGTGCAATCAATTTCACATTTGCAAGCATAAAAGGCTCAGATATAAGTTTGAGTCTCTCCTTATGGCTCCTGGTTGGCTTGGCAATGATAAAACAGTCTGTCTGGAACAAATATTTCAAAATTCAATTGTAATCCACGTGAGGTAAAATTGTAATCCAAACAGGTAATGTCATGTGTAATCCACACGGATAATAAATAGCAGCAAATAGAGAACCCTTTTTGCAAAAGTGGTTCCCAAATAACCTGAGAAGGGGCTAAAAAGGATAATAGGCGCACTTTGGCGCAACAGGGAATTTTCTGAAGAATGGGGGAGTCCTGACAGCCATGGCCGTCTGGGAGAGAGTCAAACAGGGGCAACACAAACTAAACAAAAACTACAGCCAACTAGCATCTCACCCGTCAGGGGCAGTCCATGGTGTGGCTCCCATAGGTCCTCCTGACTCCTCCAGCAGTGTCCTGGACAGCAGCCAGCCAGTAGTTGGTTCCTCAGATGAGGGACTTGAAATCCTCCTCACTCGAGCTGCTGCTATAAGTCATAAGTGGACGCTCCTGCCTCTTGTAGGCCACACTTGCTGCCGTAATAGAACTCCAGTGCCCTCTTCTTCCGTAATTCGGACTTGTGGTGGTGGTCACGCTGGCGACTGCTGCAGACACTTCAGCTTTTCCGGATACTCCTGCCGGGTAAGAAGAACTTCCAGCTGCAGCAGTTCCGGCAAGGTTGCATGATCCAGGGAAGACGACCCAGCTTCCCCGGCTGCTGCTGGCTTCACCTTCCACGGCAGCTGGTAGTATTGGTTGATGACCGTTGACTGAAAGGTGAAGGATGAAGTGGTCATCTGACCCAGCTGTAAGGACTGTCGTGGTGGTGGTGGTGGTGCTGGCAGTCCTGGAATCAGAGGCTCTGGCTGAGGCTTTTCACAGAACCGGAGGACGCCATCTGGGAATTCCTGCAGGCAGCGCAAGCGTCCTGGACCTGGTGGTTCATCCAGCCACACTTCTGCGTCACTTGAAGGCACCAGGGGTTTGGAAAGGAGGGTAACCCCGGTTGCAAATGGTCCTTTCACGGACTCCATGGGGGTGTACTCCACCTGATCCCCCACGTACAAGCTGTGACGAGCTTGCGGCAGGTACGGCCGTTTCACCGACCGGCGGCCCACAAAATACTCCTTCCCAGAGTCGTCATCCTGCAGGAAGCCAGACCCTCGCCCCACTGAAAACCACAGCACAGTTCCCTTCCTTCGTTCTAGTGAAGGATCTCCCGGCCTAGGGTGGTCAAGAACTTGTATTACCCATTCCTCCACCGTGGTTTTATAGTCCCAGGGGGTCTGTGCACGGGCCGTCACAGATGCCGGAACAATGGTGTTCTGGCTTGAACTCCTCCTGGACGGCGAAGTGGACGCTCCAGCCATTTTCGCTGAACAAGACAGAGCGGAGCTTCCAGCCGCGCGAACACCAGCTGATGCTCCAGCTGTCTCACTAGTCGCAGCTTCAGTTGATGATGATGATGGCCAGGCAGGCAATGAAGCTGGGTTTCTCCGGCACAGTTTAACCTGTGAGGCCCTGATATCTGTAGCGGGCGGTGGTTCTGGAAACTCGTCCCCAAAACACATTTTATTCCAGTTGGGCTGCAGCAGGTCATGCTTCTTTTTTAGAGCCATGCTTGCTTCCTTGCTTGCTTCCAGTACAGCAGTCAGCACTGGTCTAAACTTGTTCAGACTGCTTGACTCAGAGGAGGGTGGAGTACTGAGGGAGGAGTCTTCACTCTCTATACGTGCAAATAGTTTTCTTCCAGTTCAGAGGGGGGCGTATCTTTACTTTCCTGCTCTTGCGAACTTGTCCCGCTCACGCATAATGCGCACCTTTCATACGGTTCATACGTATCGAACGTATAGTTAGCGTTTTGCGGACGTTGACGAATAATACGAAGCAAATCCAAGGAAATTCGGATTCGCTTCGCAGCTGAAAAATCCCAAGATTCGATACGAATCAACAAATCGACGAATCGCTTCGCTCATTTCTACTGAAAACCATTATACATGGTCAGGTTTTTGATATTGAAATCAAGGGGAAGCTGTTGATGGTGTCTTGAATGTGGATTACACAGCCCAAAACACCTGTTTTCTGCTGCTAAATCAGAGGCAGAATGTGACCATGTCCCCCTTTCTTTCATTAAAACTGATATACTGTACTGTATTTTTTTTTATCTTTTGGTCTTAGATTTGGCCAAAGTCTACACTCTATGAAAAGGGCTTTTCAATGCTGGTAAATTAGGGGCCATATGCAAATAAACCAGAGTGTTACAAGGATACAATTATATGTTGAGGTCTTTGATTTCCCATAAAGAGTATAGTCATGAACATTTTTGGAAACAAACAGCACCTATCAGGAAACAAATAACTGAAATTTCTCAGTATCTTCGTCCTCCAAAGAAAGCTCAACTTTGCCCAGATTGGCATGTAGAGTATCTGGCACCAATTTTTCAGAGATCTGCCAATCTACTCTGGCATGGTATTTAAATTCATGCTAATGTTTCCTGGATCCCCTGGGCCACTGTATCTCAAGCTCAATTTATCAGATCTGGATGAGGACCAAGTACTTGGTTAATGAGACTGCATGGGCATTTGTAATATAATTTGCTAGAACTTTATTCTTTATATCCAGCATAAATATTACTTAAATGCCAAAGGGATGACCTCCCAAAGGATAACCTAGTATATACTATATATTGTTTGAGCAAGTTTCTCTTATACCTATATATCGGCCTAGGAAAAAGAAGGTCGCTCTTTCTCTAATACACCACCTGGACAATTATAAAATACAAAAATGACCACTTTTTAACCACAATTTTCCTCGCTATTCAAATTTCAGCAAAAATATCTGGACAATCCACTTTAAAGTTACTGATTTCAAACAATTCCTGCCTGAGATTTAATGTTCCTGATTAAGGATGAGTGAATCGATTCTACCTGTTTTGGAATTCATCCCGTATTTCCCAAAAGGTTTGGTTTCTAATGAACTCAATTTTTTGTGTAAGGGAGAGACACTATTATGCTACTGTGGGTTTCAATATAAGCATTGTCAGTGGTGTGCTCTTTCTCATTAAAGAGAGCGCCTAATATGCATAAGCATGTGTGCAGAGAATTGTAGGCCAGACAACACCCTTCTAGATTTCTGGAAAAGATGTTCAAGTTAGAGTTCCTAAGCCTATCTGATACCAGTAGATGTAAAATGCGCTGGAATGTTGACTGCCTTGCAATATTACTTGGCACCTTCCATAGGGAGAAAAAGTATCCCAACCAAGGTGTCTCAGTCAGCCAAGCAAATTTTTATTTGCACTTCTCTGTTAAACGGTAGTTACCAATAAAGAGCTCTATTCCTGGTATGAGACACTCTGTTTTCTGTTCCTTTTGACAAGGAGACTAAGGCTAGTTTCACACGACTGTTAAGACATCTTCGGCAGCCTGTTCCGGCAGGAAGCAGCCTGCTGGAGATGTCTGGATCCTGTGCTGCCAGAGACTACCGGACACCGCCAGACCCATTCACTATAAAGATGCCGAGAATCGGCCAGATGAAAACCGATGTGCGAGGGGTTTTTACTCTGGACTATTCATACTGTATATGCCAGGTAGCTGCCAGATCTCGGCCAGAACAGGCTGCCAAAGATGCCAGCTTTGAGGGTATAGGGTTTCTTGTGTGGTTCCAAATCTGCTCCTGTGACAACCAGGCATTGAAACACAACCAAATCACATCCCTCTGGGGACTCGCTCAAAGACACCATGCAAATGCTTTGCACAGCTTCTCTTCAGGCGCAACCTGAGGCCTACCACTCACCATTCTGCAAGGGAGTGTTTGAGCCTAAACTGCTTACAACACTGTACCCCCTTACTAAGATGTGAATCTGAACTAAATTTCATCTGTGTTAAGAGTGGAACCAGAGGATATAAATAGGCAGATTAGAGTATCTTGTGGTTAATGTAAGAGTGCAGTAAACCTGTCCTTTAAGAAAAATACAGGAGGAGGTTTGAGGCCTAGACTGGGGCCCAGTCAGCTTATGTTGCTAAGAGATGCAATAATGCAGGGGTTCTGCAAATGGTTGTGTACTGCTAATTCTAACAGAACTGCTGTGTTGCTTGGGTCTGCAATGACAAGAAAGTCCTTTGTGGCTGGAATTGATCCTGTGGAGTCTGCAAGTGGTTCCAAATCCTATCTTATGGGTGTGTGAAAAGTTCTGGTACTTCTACTGGGAAACATACTAGCTTATGCTTGTGTTTCCTTGTTACAGTAAGTTCAGTGGTTAAAGACTGTAACCAAAAAAATGCTCAAGGAACTGTAACCGCTAAGCTGTGTGCCCACCAAAGAACTGTAACCGCTAAGGCTAGGTTCAGATGAACAGAAAAAAAACCCTGATATTTTATTTTGAGCATCTGTTATGCTCAGTTATGCTAATTTTGCATTAGTTTTAGCCATTTCCATCTGAGACTCATTATTTTATCTTAACGAATGTTCAAAATAAAGGATCTTTTTATTCTGTTCTTCTGACGGATCAGTAAAACTGAAAACGTAACATTGATGGGAACCTAACCTAATCTGTGTGCCCACCAAAGAACTGTAACTACTAAGCATTGTGCTCCCCAGAGAACTATAACCATTAAGCATTACTTTATTCTAATGTAAGCACTAAATTCTGCACCCTTCTGTGGCTGTAACCACCTAGCCAAGTGCCTTTGTATACAGCCACAAAGCAGTTTCCCTGTTGAAGTAAAATTTACTTTCAACTTTATAATGTTGACCTCTTTGTAATGCCATCCTCAAATGGGGTCCCATCAGGATGTCAGGATCAAGGGCCATGCTCAGAACTGACCCTCTTACAGGCAAACAGCCAGTCCACCAACACCACTATCAATGACTAGGCTTTCAATGGCTTTCAGCTCACCCTACCTCCCAGCTGGTCGGGCCTCAAACCTGTCTCATAAGCTGACCATAGTTCCAATAACCACCAGACAAGGACCATTTTTCTTTCTGTTGGCACCAAACCTCTGCCTTTTATCTCCTCCTACATGCATTGCAGCACTCTGACATCAATATGAACAGCCTCCGTCAGCATCAGGCTCTTATGAAGTCTAGGCTGATGTTAGCACCTCTTTCTGCAAGAAGACTGTCGTTCCTGCAGCCAGCTGCAGCAACATAGCTCAGTAGCACTGCCAAGTGTCCCGGGCCAACCATCTAGTTGACCTGCAATAGAAATATAAAGAATTTCACATATGAACAGGCTGAAATAAATAGGCTACTAAGAGGTCAATCAGATAAACATGGAGTCTATTTAAGGCAACAGGCAAACATCTCCAAAACATCTCCAAAAAATACATCTACAGTCCATACGTTGCAAAGCAAAGTGTAAGATTCGCCCCCATACAAGACAATTCTTTTCTACATGCTACTTGAGATCAGCACATTTTTCACAGTGTAAACCAAGACACAGAATACACAGTACGCCTCTCTGATTTGTCTTGACGCCTGATTGCTGTCCTACAATGATGTGTTTGACAAGCGCCCTACAAATTGTGACGGAAATATAAATACGCACTAGGCAGTGGTGGACCCCTCTTGATAAATCACAGGCAGAGCACCCCACTTTAACTATAAACCCAGAAGGTCTGTCATCCTCCTTTATTTCTGCTACATATGAAGACACCAAAGATAAAACATTGTCTCTCCATCCAATGCCTCACTCTCTTTCTCCTCAGTCGGTCGGATATCTAACTCGCTGCTCAGAGAATTTCCTTCTGATTTATTATACCCAAAGTGAACTGATGTGTAAACCTGACACATTTGATAACCTCCTGTGAAGTATTCTCACTCACCAGCAGATTGAAAAATAAATGAAAAATACGCAGGAATCTGAAAAGTGTCGTTGGATTCTCGTCCCTTGAATTGGCTCTGCTCATTCTGAAGGTTTAGATTGCTCTAAACACCCTGGATTTAAAGGTACAGGGAAATACATCAACCACCGAAAAACTGCAGAAACTCATTTCTTGTGGCTATTAAATGTTCATGTCTCCTAGAGCCGCAGAAGACTCTCCTTACCACTGTTGATCTTCCAATATCTGTAGATATAGAAAATACTACTGTAAAATAATAATATGGAACACTAATAAAATGAAGTAGGAATATACAAGTATATGTATTGCAGTAAATAGATGCAGTAAAAGGAGTTATATGAATACAATTTTTACTATAGACTACTTACATGTTCCAAAGGATAATTGGAGAAGTTTTCTGTGGAAAGACGGCAAGAAGTTAGAGTCTGTCAGCAGTTTTGACCATGCTAAACTGCTAACAGCAATAGTTAGGAGGTGGGGCTCAGGAGAGCAGTATAAAGATATCTTTTGTGGAGCATTTCTCTTCAGGAGTAGTGAGAATAGGAAGTTGTATTCTGCCACATGCTTCTTCTTAAAGGGTTTTTTCCAGCACTCCCCTGATCAAATGTTTGAAGAGGCTGCAAGCACTGTTGGTTCCTCACAGCTAACCAAGCACAGCACCATATATTGTTTAAAGAGGACCTGTCACCTCTCCTGACATGTCTGTTTTAATAGCTGCATGCATTCCCCATGTAATAACAATTATGGAGCATCTATTTTTATGTCTCTATGTTGCGTCATTCCTGCTAGCAATTCATTCATAACCTCTAGAAATAATAAAGGAATGGTAAATCACAGAGCCATAAGAATAGATGTTCTGGAACTGGTATTACATGGGAATGCATGAAGCTATTAAAACAGCCTGTCAGGAGAGATGACAGGTCCTCTTTTATGGGTATGCTTGGAATAAGACTGAACTGTAACTAGGTCATGCGACTGATGAACGTGATATCACATGACCTAGAAAGAGGCCACTGCTCTCATTGAAGCTTCAACAGCTGATCAGCAGGGGTGTGGGGAGTCAGACCTGAAGATAGGTCATCAATATATGAATCCTGGAAAACCCCTTTAAGTGACTAGGAGGTAGAGCTTTACTGTGAAGTGTTTTCTGCTCTCGGTATTGAGCTGCTTGACAGCCCAACTTCTCTGCTCTGAGTGAGAGCTGTAGATCCAACCAGAATACCACTACAGCTGTCACTCAGAGCAGAGGGGAAGGGGAACAGCTCAATGCAGAGAGCACTACACAGTAAAGCTCCACTTCCTGGGCCAGGGTTGCCATCCCGAATTCTTCTTTTGTCTGGAGAACTTTTCCCAAAATCACAAACAGCCAAAATTTTTAATGGACAAATTGAAAAACCATAATGAATGATAAAGATTATAAGTCATACACTTCTGTAGCTCAATATACTGATATTACCAGCATTTACCATGAGCTGTAAAATGATGATAATTACCACCAAAATCATCTACTCAGGTACTACCAGCCTCAAAAAATTCAGACATATCTATTTTTATTCAAGGACACAGGAAAAAAGTTGCCTATTTTTACGGACTGTCCAGAAACTCCTGACAGACCTTTCTTTTTAGAGGGGTTCTCTAAGATTAGAAAAAGAGTCTTGCTTTGTTTTCAGAAACAGCAGCACTCTTATCCATGGGCTATGTCTGGTACAGTATAGCAACTCATCCTTAATCACTTGATTTTCTGTGAGCCTGAAGCCCATGTTCAACAGTGGTGCTGTTCATAGGGGCCTACTGACTTTCCTTCGATGTCAGTGTTACGGACATGCGTTTAAACAATGGTTGTGGAAACACTGTGCCAATTAACGAGTTTGACGTTGGGCCAAACCCTAAGGATGTTATTCTGGTACATCCTCGTATTCATGCTTTCACCTTTGTACAGGGATGTGGACTTCGCTGCGGGTTAGCAACCAGACGGCTACCTCCTGGGATGGTCCCACTGTACTTAGAAGCTGAGCTACTGTGGTCAGAGACACTGGTGAAAACACAAGAGACACAGTATATTTCAGAACCAGACAGAACACAGGCAAATCCAAAGCAAACACAACCGCAGGCAGTACACAAACTAATCAGGAAAACAGACATGTGGATTGCAGGCACTTGGACACACAGACTTCGGGAAGTTGGATACAGTTCAGCCATGGTAGAGCTTGGCAAGACGGACTTAAGGAACTTGGGCATCATTCAGAAACAGCAGATACATACAGAAACTAAGAAAGACCAGTCAGACAAGAACAAGGACAGAATCCAGTCAGTATACAGAACAGACTTTAGCAAACAAACTAGAGCAAGATTAAAACTGTAAAACTTCATGGCAAATGAACAAAGACAGAATTCAGACTGTGACAAACTAGAACAGCCCAGACAAAAACTATGAACTAGGACTATTGCAGTACGCCAGACCTGGGGCTATCTGCGATGTTTGGTTTGTAATTAGAGATGAGCGAGCATACTCGTCCGAGCTTGGTGCTCGTTCGAGTATTAGGGTACTCGTAAGTGCTCGCTGCTCGGACGAGTATCTCGCCATGCTCGAGGAAATGGCAACTTCTGCATCGTGCTTTTTTGGCGCCTAAAAACACAGCCAATCACAAGCCAGGAGACTCTGCGTACCACCCAGCATCACGTGGGGCCCTTACATGTCGATAGCAGGGGTTGGCTGGCCTGATCAGGTGACCCTGGAATATACTACCGACTGGCTGCGGTGCTCGGCTCAGATGCCGTCTGGATGTCGTTAGGGATAGAGCTGCTGCCTTTCAGGGACAGTGTTAGGGCCTGCATTTAGTTGTCTGTTAGGCAGGGATCACCCACAAAGAACCCAACAGCCCTTCTAAGGGCTAGAAGACATTTTTTTTTTTTTTTTTGTCACTTGGCTGGCTGGCACTAGTAGTGCAGCTATCGCCATATCTAACCCTGTTTTTTTTTATTGTTCTATCTCAGTGATACAAATCCATTGCACACAGCACTGTGGAACCATTCTGTGTGTCACAGTTCAGCACTGACTCACTCCAATCCATATATACTGTCCAGGTGACACTTTCTGTACGTCACAGAATACAACCAAGTCATTTGCTACCAATATCATCTACAGCTTGATCCAGAAAACTCTCTGTGCGACATTTGTCTGGGTCGCAGACTAAATAGCCACCGTTAACAGGGTGTCAGTCAGTTCTACCATATTTCCTGCATGTCACGTTCCCAAAAAAACAAAATATAAAAAAAAAAATTATTTTGTCAGTTGTTTTAGCTCAGTGATACAAATCCATTTTACTCAGCTTTGTGTAACCTTTCTGTGTGTCACAGTTCAGCACATTCGCTCCCATCCGTATATACTGTCCAGGTGACACTTTCTGTACGTCACACAATACAACCAAGTCATTTGCTACCAATATCATCTACAGCTTGATCCAGAAAACTCTCTGCGACATTTGTCTGGGTCGCAGACTAAATAGCCACCGTTAACAGGGTGTCAGTCAGTTCTACCATATTTCCTGCACGTCACGTTCCCAAAAAAACAAAATATAAAAAAAATATATATTTTTTCAGTTGTTTTAGCTCAGTGATACAAATCCATTTTACTCAGCTTTGTGTAACCTTTCTGTGTGTCACAGTTCAGCACATTCGCTCCCATCCGTATATACTGTCCAGGTGACACTTTCTGTAGGTCACACAATACAACCAAGTCATTTGCTACCAATATCATCTACCGCTTGATCCAGAAAACTCTCTGTGCGACATTTGTCTGGGTCGCAGACTAAATAGCCACCGTTAACAGGGTGTCAGTCAGTCCTACCATAGTTCCTGCACGTTACGTTCCCAAAAAAACACAATTGTAAAAAAAATATAAAAAAACAAATATAAAAAAATAAATTATTTTTTCAGTTGTTTTAGCTCAGTGATACAAATCCATTTTACTCAGCTGCGTGTAACCTTTCTGTGTGTCACAGTTCAGCACATTCGCTCCCATCCGTATATACTGTCCAGGTGACACTTTCTGTACGTCACACAATACAACCAAGTCATTTGCTACCAATATCATCTACCGCTTGATCCAGAAAACTCTCTGTGCGACATTTCTCTGGGTCGCAGACTAAATAGCCACCGTTAACAGGGTGTCAGTCAGTTCTACCATATTTCCTGCACGTCACGTTCCCAAAAAAACAAAATATTAAAAAAAAAATTATTTTTTCAGTTGTTTTAGCTCAGTGATGCAAATCCATTTTACTCAGCTGCGTGTAACCTTTCTGTGTTTCACAGTTCAGCACACTCGCTCCAATCCGTATAATCTGTCCAAGTGACACTTTCTGTACGTCACTTAATTCTACCGGACTTAATTTTTTATTTTTATTTTTATCATACACCTATATACAAAAAATGTTGAACCCCGGGGCTAAGGGTCGAGGGCGGGGGCGTGGGCATTCAATTACTGCAGGGGGCAGAGGCCGTGGTCCTGGGCAGGGTGAGACAGTACCCGCTGATGAGGGAGCAGGGGAACGCCGCAGAGCTACACTCCCTAGCTTCATGTCTCAACTTACAGGGACACGTGGTAGAGGACTGTTGAAACCACAACAGTGCGAACAGCTGATCTCGTGGATTGCGGACAATGCTTCAAGTAATTTGTCCACCAGTCAGTCTTCCACGCAGTCCACCCACGTTACCCAAGGGAGCACTCCTATGGCTCCTCCACCTCAACCTCCTTCCCCCCAGTCTGCCCCCTCCCAGGAAAATTTGGAATGTGATCCGGCATACTCTCAGGAACTGTTTTCTGGACCCTTCCCAGAGTCACAAACCACTTCTCAGGTTGCTGCTGACCTCGTTCCCGATGCCCAAGTTTTCCAACTGTCGCAGTCTGTGGGTGATGATGATGACAATGTTGATTTAGTGGAAGAAGTTTGTAAAGAGGTGTCAGACGATGAGGAGACACGGTTGTTAGACAGTGGTGAAGTTGTTGTTAGGGGAGGAATTCCGAGGAGGGAGCAGACTGAGGAATTGGAGGATGACGAGGTGACTGACCCAAGCTGGGTTGATATGCCGAGTGAAGACAGTGCTTCTGAGGCGGAGGCGAGTGCTGCACCAGAACAGGTTGTAAGAGGCAGTGGTGTGGCCAGAGGGAGAAGCAGGGCCAGAGCTGGTGCATCAGCAGCAACTGTTTCACGTAGTGAAGCTCCCGTGGCGAGGCCTAGATGTTCGCAAGTCTGGAGGTTCTTTAAAGAAAGTGAGGATGACCGACGGACTGTGGTGTGCAACCTGTGCCACACCAGGATCAGCAGGGGTGCCTCCACTACTAGCCTAACCACCACCAGCATGCGCAGGCATATGAGTGCTAAACACCCCACTCAATGGAACCAAGGCCGTTCACCACCTCCTGCGGGTCACAACACTGCTCCTTCCCCTGTGTCACTCGCTGCCTCTGCTAGTCAACCCCCAGCGTCACTCACTGCCTCTGCTAGTCAACCCCCTGCCCAGGACCCCGGCACGAGCGCCTCCCGCCGGAAAACCACACCTTCGCCTCCACGATCCTCCACAGTGTCCACCAACGTGTCCCAGCGCAGCGTTTACAGCAGACGCTAGAGCGCAATAGGAAATACAGTTCCACCCACCCACATGCCCAAGCCCTCAACGTCCACATCTCCAAATTGCTTAGCCTGGAGATGCTGCCCTATAGGCTGGTAGAGACCGAGGCCTTTCGAAATCTCATGGCGGTGGCTGCCCCTCGGTATTCGGTCCCCAGCCGCCACTATTTTTCCCGATGTGCCGTCCCAGCCCTACACCAGCACGTGTCAAAGAACATCATCCGTGCCCTGACCAACGCAGTTAGTGATAAGGTCCACCTAACCACGGACACGTGGACAAGTGCTGCCGGGCAGGGACACTATATCTCACTTACGGCACATTGGGTTAACTTGGTGGAGGCTGGGACCGAGAATGACCCTGGGGCCGCTCATGTACTGCCCACACCGAGGATTGCGGGGCCTACCTCGGTCACGGTCTCTCAGACGTACTATGCCTCCTCCTCCTCCGACCCCTCCTCCTCCTCCACCGAATTACCATCCGTGGGCACGGCGCCTTCAGTCGGTAGCTCTAGGCGCAGCAGCAGTGCCGTGGGTAAGCGCCAGCAGGCGGTGCTCAAACTGCTGAGCTTAGGTGACAAAAGGCACACTGCCCAAGAGCTGTTACAGGGCATCACGGCGCAGACCGATGTGTGGCTGGCACCGCTGAACCTCAAGCCAGGCATGGTTGTGTGTGACAACGGGCGTAACCTGGTGGCGGCTCTGCAACTCGGCAGACTGACACATGTGCCATGCCTGGCCCACGTGTTCAACCTAATTGTTCAACAGTTCCTCAAGACATACCCCAATCTGTCTGATTTGCTCACCAAGGTGCGCCGCATCTGTGCGCATTTCCGCAAGTCGAGCACAGATGCTGCCACTATCAGGGCAGCGCAGCGCCGCCTACAACTGCCCGCTCACCGACTGTTGTGCGACGTGCCCACGAGATGGAATTCGACATTAAACATGTTATCCAGAGTTTACCAGCAGCGCAGAGCGATTGTAGACTGCCAGATGTCATCTTCCACCAGAACTGGTAGTCAGGTCTCTCAGATTCCTCAAGTCTACAATGAGGAGTGGACGTGGATGTCTGATATCTGCCAGGTGTTGAGCAACTTTCACCATCCCGCTGCTTTGCCTGTTGAAAAAATCACTGCTCAGCATCAAGTCGGATGCTTTGCGCTTGTCACAAGAGACGGTGGAGGAAGATACATCGCTTGATAGCCAGAGCACCCTCCGGTCTGTTTCTCAGCGCGTATCGGAGGAGGGGGATGAGGATGAGGAGGAAGAGGAGGAGAATGTCGGCGAGACAGTAGAGGGTACCAGTGCTCAGTCCTTAACTCTTGAGCGTGTATGGGCTGAAGAGGAGGACTTGGAGGAGGAGGAAATGGAGAGTCAGGCCAGTGAGGAGAGGGAATTCTTGCGTGTTGGGACTCTGGCGCACATGGCAGACTTCATGTTAGGCTGCCTATCCCGTGACCCTCGCGTTAGAAGCATTTTTTCAAACACCGATTACTGGGTGTTCACTCTCCTGGACCCACGGTACAAGCAGAACCTTTCCACTCTCATCCCTGCAGAGGAAAGGAGTATGAGAGTGAATAGGTATCAACAGGCCCTGCTGCACAAGCTGAAACAATTCTTCCCATCTGACGCCGCTAGCGGCAGAGGGCATGGTTCTGTGGGCCAAGTAGCGGGGGAGAGGAGGCGAGCAGGCAGCTTGTCCAGCACTGGCAGGGGAACGCTCTCCAAGGCCTTTGCCAGTTTTATGTCACCCCAGCAAGACACTTTCACCTGTCCCCAGTCTAGGCAGAGTAGGGGGGAGCTGTACAGAAAGATGGTGAGGGAGTACCTAGCTGACCATACCAACGTCCGTAGCGATCACTCTGCTCCATACAACTACTGGGTTTCAAAGCTGGACACGTGGCCTGAACTGGCGCTGTACGCCTTGGAGGTGCTGGCCTGCCCTGCCGCTAGCGTGCTGTCAGAGCGGGTATTCAGTGCAGCTGGTGGCGTCATCACCGATAAGCATACACGCCTGTCAACTGACAGCGCTGACAGGCTGACGCTTATTAAAATGAACAAAGCCTGGATTTCACCGGAATTCAAATCTCCTCCGGGGGAAAGCAGCTAAAGATTTAAATAACTTATGTATCCGATTCCTCTTCTCTACTCCTCTTCTCTACTCCTCCTCCTCCTCCATATCGTCTTTGCATAACGCTGACCCAAAAAACGCCATTTTTTAGAGGTCCAACTGGCACTCTTTTAGCACAATTTTTCAGGAGGGCCCCCTACAGGCCCTCTCTTCAAACAATTTTTCAGGAGGGCCCCCTACAGGCCCTCTATTCAAACACTTTTTCCAGAGGTCCACCTACAGGCCCTCTATTCAAACAATTTTTCCAGAGTTCCACCTACAGGCCCTCTCTTCAAACAATTTTTCAGGAGGGCCCCCTACAGGCCCTCTATTCAAACAATTTTTCCGGAGGTCCACCTACAGGCCCTCTCTCCAATTCCAGTTCCAAGTTTTATTTGCGCATACTGCATACATTTTTATTTTTGGGATAGGTGTGAAAAATAATATTACTTGCGAATCTATATCGCCCAACATTGGATACGGTAGCAAGTAGAAGACCAAATACATGCTGCTCACAGGGTTCCGCAAATTCCTGGTCCACCCGCAAATTCCTTGTCCACAATGTCAAGGAGGACGAGGTTCTGTGGATGAGCAACAAGTCCTTCTGTACTGAAATCGCCGACAAAGTCTCCATCTAAGAACACACAGACCATTGTGGAGAGAGCGGCACAGCTTGCCATCAAAGTGAGGAACCCCAACGCCAGACTGCGCAGAGAAGATAACGAATAAATATCTCTGTGGTTATTTTTGCTAAATAAAAGTTAAATAAACCCCCCAAAAATTCATCTGTTCCTGTGCCTGATCCACCCAAGTTGAATCTGTCCCATCATGAGAAAGTCCCCCCCAAGGAGTCCCCACTGTAACTTGCTTCCCATACAACTACCTCACCCCCCGACACCTGTGTCTCGCCATTGTCCACCACCTCCTCAGACAACACTGGTAAATCACCACTGTCAGCACACGGAAACAGCAAAAGGTCTTGCGAATTGGGGCAGAGAATGTTCTGGGCTAGCACATCAGAGAAGGGGTGACTATGGGGTTCCAGGGAGTACGTGACCACATGCAATCTCCATCTAAAAAGTCATGCCACACTTGATCAATCTCATAATTTACGACTGTACCGGTTGATGCTAAATTTTTAAGTTGGGGTCCTGCGTCGTCATTCTATATCCATCCGGCTGTTGTCACCACCACACACGCTAGCCCAGGGGGCACTCCTCTGGCTCTTCCAGCTCAACCTCCTTCCCCCCACCTACAGGCCCTCTCTACAAACAATTTACCCGGATAGGGGACGTATTAGATATTGTACTGATTCTAAATTGCCTCCTGCGATAGATGGGAATCGAACCCAAATCAACTGCTTGGGAAGTAGCTATGCTCACCACTATACCACCAGCAGGCACAGCAACTGATAAGATCAGATACTAAACTTGATTTCAGCTGCAGTGCCAGCATGAGCAGTGGTGTCACCTGCAGGCGGTGATGGACCTTCGTTGCACCTAGTTGGGTGCTTCCCTAACATGTGATGGGTATTTGCCTCGCCTTTCTTGGTCTGGGTGAGCACAATTGCCATGAGGGTAACCACCAGGCTGTTGCCTGAGGATTTGGGGTAATGGTGGGATTAAGCAGCCTAAGAGGCATCCATGCATGCTGCCCCTGCTGTTTCCTGTCCATTTCCGTGGTGTTTCCATCATTTTCTGAGGTTTCCAGGTTTTCACCCAGCCTTCCCTAGGCAGAGCCTTGGTCCCCCGCAAAAATGCTCGAGTCTCCCATTGACTTCAATGGGGTTCGTTATTCGAAACGAGCACCCGAGCATCGGGAAAAGTTCGACTCGAATAACGAGCACCCGAGCATTTTAGTGCTCGCTCATCTCTATTTGTAATGCAATGTTATGTAATGTTTTATAGGGCTAATCTAATGCACCTTACATCCAGTATGTCTAAGCATGAGACAGGCATGGCTAGAGTTAAAGTGTAACTGTCATTTTTTTTTTTCATTTGTGTAATGTGCAGTGATGCTGACCATTTTTGTAATATACTTTAATAACTTAAATCGAACATTTCTATAATAAAAATAGCTCTAAAGTGGACCATTTTTAGCCTTAGCAACATCTCTCTGTCTTCCGTTTACAGTGGAGACTTGCTCAACATCGATTGTGTTATGTAAGCAGAAGACATTGGCAGAAGGCAGGTAGACATTGCAAGGGCTCAAAATGGGCCACTTTAGAGCTATTTTTCTCATAGAAATGTACGATTTAAGTTATTAAAGTGTATTACAAATTTGGTCACTATCACTGCCCCTATACATTATACAAATAAAAAAAAGAATGACAGTTACAATTTAAATATCCTGGCTCACCCCTCTCTGGCACTTAGGGTGTGGGCTGGCTCTACCCACCAGTTCCAGTTAAGTTAGTTTAGCGGTATAGAGGTAGGAGATAGAGAGCAGTCTCCATGTGCTTCTTTTCTTTAGACTCCAGCTTTAGGCCATGGAGTCTTTGGCACCTCCACATGCTCCAGGAGATGAAAGAGAGGAAGATCTGAAGGAGGATTTGCATGGCTAAAGCATGAGAGTCGGCAGGTTAATCCAGCATATAGTGTTCCAGAACCTGCTGCCCTTGGGGGGGGGTAACATATTAAGACACCCTCTACACTCTAGCCTAGTGGACTATACAGTCACAGTTGCAAGATTGTAGTTGCTAGCCAGAGATCATAGAAACATGGATTTTAGAAACAGAAGGAGTAACCAGAGGGCTACTGAGGCAACAACTGCCTAGCTCATGCTTAGACGCCTGGGAGGAATTTGCACTGTGTACAGATAATTGCTGGATGTACTACTACTTAAAGGGGTTCTGTAGTTCTTTAAAACTGATGATCTATTGTCTGGATAGATCATCAGCATCTGATCGGCGGGGGTCCCGGGTGAACAGAGCTTAGCCCCGCCCAGGCCAGTGAAACTAGTCGTGATGTCACTGGGCCTGAGGAAAACACAGAGCAGGCCGCTTCTGCAGCGCCGCCGCCTTCTCAAACAGCTGATCAGCGGGGGTCCTGGCTATCGGACCGCCGCCGATCAGATGCTGATGATCTATCCAGGGGATAGATCATCAGTTTTACAGAACTGCAGAACCCCTTTAACACCACACACTGGTCATTGCATTTCCATTACATGCCCTGCTTATAGCACCCAAACAGACATTGGCACCATGAGCACCCCACCACAACCATCAAGCAAGGAGCCCATGGCTGCAGGGAGTGCCCCAATGGAACAAAGGGTGACCTTCCTTCACTGCACTGACCCTAAGGAGCAACAGTCTTAAGGAATACACCGTGACGCATCATGATAAGGGTCACTGAAACTCCTATTCTCTTCTCCAGCTCCTCAGGGGCTTTCTACGCTATGGCCATGACTAGGATCAATGTCACAGGCAGAAAAGGCACACCATACGGTAATAACTAGAGATGAGCGAGCACTAAAATGCTTGGGTGCTCATTATTCGAGACAAACTTTTCCCGATGCTCGGGTGCTCGTTTCGAGTAACGAACCCCATTGAAGTCAATGGGAGACTCGAGCATTTTTGCAGGGGACCAAGGCTCTGCCTAGGGAAGGCTGGGTGAAAACCTGGAAACATCAGAAAATTATGGAAACACCACGGAAATGGACAGGAAACAGCAGGGGCAGCATGCATGGATGCCTCTGAGGCTGCCTAATCCCACCATTACCCCAAATTCTCCTGCAACAGCCTGGTGGTTACCCTCATGGCAATTGTGCTCACCCAGACCAAGAAAGGCGAGGCACATACCCATCACATGTTAGGGAAGCACCCAACTAGGTGCAAAGACAAATTGTTTAGAGAGAGGGCCTGTAATTGGACCTCCGAAAAATTGTTTACAGAGAGGGCCTGTAGGTGGACCTCCGGAAAAATTGTTTGGAGAGAGGGCCTGTAGATGGACCTCCGGAAAAATTGTGGTAAAAGAGTGCCAGTTGGACCTCTAAAAAATGGCGTTTTTTGGGTCAGCGTTAAGCAAAGACGACAAAGAGGAGGAGGAATAGGAGGAGTAGAGAAGAGGAATCGGATACATAAGTAATGTTAATCTTTAGCTGCTTTCCCCCGGAGGAGATTTGAATTCCGGTAAAATCCAGGCTTTGTTCATTTTAATAAGCGTCAGCCTGTCAGCGCTGTCAGTTGACAGGCGTGTACGCTTATCGGTGATGACGCCACCAGCTGCACTGAATACCCGCTCTGACAACACGCTAGCGGCAGGGCAGGCCAGCACCTCCAAGGCGTACAGCGCCAGTTCAGGCCACGTGTCCAGCTTTGAAACCCAGTAGTTGTATGGAGCAGAGTGATCGCTACGGACGTTGGTATGGTCAGCTAGGTACTCCCTCACCATCTTTCTGTACAGCTCCCCCCTACTCTGCCTAGACTGGGGACAGGTGACAGTGTCTTGCTGGGGTGACATAAAAGTGGCAAAGGCCTTGGAGAGCGTTCCCCTGCCAGTGCTGGACAAGCTGCCTGCTCGCCTTCTCTCCCCCGCTACTTGGCTCAAAGAACCACGCCCTCTGCCGCTAGCGGCGTCATGGGAAGGATTGTTTCAGCTTGTGCACCAGGGCCTGTTGATATTGATTCACTCTCATACTCCTTTCCCATACAGGGATGAGAGTGGAAAGGTTCTACTTGTACCGTGGGTCCAGGAGAGTGGAAACCCAGTAATCGGTGTTTGAAAAAATGCTTCTAACGCGAGGGTCACGGGATAGGCAGCCTAACATGAAGTCTGCCATGTGCGCCAGAGTCCCAACACGCAAGAATTCCCTCTCTTCACTGGCCTGACTCTCCATTTCCTCCTCCTCCTCCTCCTCTTCAGCCCATTCACACTCAAGAGTTAAGAAGGACTGAGCACTGGTACCCTCTTCTGTCTCGCTGACATTCTCCTCCTCTTCCTCCTCATCCTCATCCCCCTCCTCAGATACGCGCTGAGAAACAGACCGGAGGGTGCTCTGGCTATCAAGCGACGTATCTTCCTCCACTGTCTCTTGTGACAAGCGCAAAGCATCCGACTTGATGCTGAGCAGTGAGTTTTTCAACAGGCAAAGCAGCGGGATGGTGAGGCTGATAATGGCGGCATCGCCGCTGACCATCTGTGTTGACTCCTCAAAGTAGCTCAACACCTGGCAGATATCAGACATCCACGTCCACTCCTCATTGTAGACTTGAGGAATCTGAGTGACCTGACTACAAGTTCTGGTGGAAGTTGACATCTGGCAGTCTACAATCGCTTTGCGCTGCTGGTAAACTCTGGATAACATGTTTAATGTCGAATTCCATCTTGTGGGCACGTCACACAACAGTCGGTGAGCGGGCAGTTGTAGGCAGCGCTGCGCTGCCCTGAGAGTGGCAGCATCTGTGGTCGGCTTGCGGAAATGCGCACAGATGCGGCGCACCTTAGTGAGCAAATCAAACAGATTGGGGTGTGTCTTGATGAACCGCTGAACTATTAGATTGAACACGTGGGCCAGGCATGGCACATGTGTCAGTCTGCCGAGTTGCAGAGCCGCCACCAGGTTACGCCCGTTGTCACACACAACCATGCCTGGCTTAAGGTTCAGCGGTGCCAGCCACAGATCGGTCTGCGCCGTGATGCCCTGTAACAGCTCTTTGGCGGTGTGCCTTTTGTCACCTAAGCTCAGCAGATTGAGCACCGACTGCTGGCGCTTACCCATGGCACTGCTGCTGCGCCTAGAGCTACCGACTGAAGGCGCCGTGCCCACGGATGGTAATTCAGAGGAGGAGGTGGAGGAGGAGGAGGGGTCGGTAGGAGGAGGCATAGTATGTCTGAGAGACTGTGACCGAGGTAGGCCCCGCAATCCTCGGTGTGGGCAGTAAATAAGCGGCCCCAGGGTCATTCTCGGTCCCAGCCTCCACCAAGTTAACCCAATGTGCCGTCAGTGAGATATAGTGTCCCTGCCCGGCAGCACTTGTCCACGTGCCCGTGGTTAGGTGGACCTTCTCAGAAACAGCGTTGGTCAGGGCACGGATGATGTTGTGTGACACGTGCTGGTGTAGGGCTGGGACGGCACATCAGGAAAAATAGTGGCGGCTGGGGACCGAGGGGCAGCCACCACCATGAGATTGCGAAAGGCCTCGGTCTCTACCAGCCTATAGGGCAGCATCTCCAGGCTCAGCAATTTGGAGATGTGGACGTTGAGGGCTTGGGCATGTGGGTGGGTGGAACTGTATTTCCTCTTGCGCTCCAGCGCCTGCTGTAAAGACAGCTGAACGCTGCGCTGGGACACATTGGTGGACGCTGTGGAGGATCGTGGAGGCGAAGGTGTGGTTTTCCGGCGGGAGGCGCTCGTGCCGGGGTCCTGGGCAAGGGGTTGACTAGCAGAGGCAGCGAGTGACACAGGGGAAGGAGCAGTGGTGTGACCCACAGGAGGTGAACGGCCTTGGTTCCATTGAGTGGGGTGTTTAGCACTCATATGCCTGTGCATGCTGGTGGTGGTTAGGCTAGTAGTGGTGGCACCCCTGCTGATCCTGGTGTGGCACAGGTTGCACACCACAGTCCGTCGGTCATCCTCACTTTCTTTAAAGAACCTCCAGACTTGCGAACATCTAGGCCTTGCCACGGGAGCTTCACTACGTGAAACAGTTGCTGCTGATGCACCAGCTCTGGCCCTGCTTCTCCCTCTGGCCACACCACTGCCTCTTACAACCTGTTCTGGTGCAGCACTCGCCTCCGCCTCAGAAGCACTGTCTTCACTTGGCTCATCAACCCAGCTTGGGTCAGTCACCTCGTCATTCTCTGATTCCTCAGTCTGCTCCCCCCTCGGACTTCCTGCCCTGACAACAACTTCACCACTGTCTGACAACCGTGTCTCCTCATCGTCCGACACCTCTTTACACACTTCTTCCACTAAGTCAACATTGTCATCATCACCCACAGACTGCGACAGTTGGAAAACTTGGGCATCGGGAATGAGGTCAGCAGCAACCTGAGAAGTGGTTTTTGACTCTGGGAAGGGTCCAGAAAACAGTTCCTCAGAGTATGCCGGATTGCATTCCAAATTTTCCTGGGAGGGGCCAGACTGGGGGGAAGGAGGTTGAGGTGGAGGAGCCATAGGAGTGCTCCCTTGGGTAACGTGGGTGGACTGCGTGGAAGACTGACTGGTGGACAAATTACTTGAAGCATTGTCCGCAATCCACGACATCAGCTGTTCGCACTGTTGTGGTTTCAACAGTCTTCTACCATGTGTCCCTGTAAGTTGAGACATGAAGCTGGAGAGTGTAGCTCTGCGGCATTCCCCTGCTCCCTCATCAGCAGGTACTGTCTCACCCTGCCCAGGACCACAGGCTCTGCCCCCTGCAGTAATTGAATGCCCACGCCCATGCCCTCGTCCTCGACCCTTAGCCCTGGGGTTCAACATTTTCTGTATATAAGTGTATTATATATATAAAAAAATAAATAAATAAATAAATGGGCCTGCTGTACTGAAACCCACAAACTTGTTCAATCTGAACAAGAAAATATATAGGTGGATAAGTTAGAGCAAAATTACGTATGTTATTACGTACCGTGCAGTATGGAGCAATTACACTGAAACTATTAGATTAGGCAGACTTGGTCTGCTTAAGTGCACCCAGACAAATGTCGCACAGAGATTTTTGTAATGTAGCTGTATCAGTGAGAGCAAAAGACCTTTTCTAATTACGTGACGTACAGAATGTGTCACCTGGACAGAAAATACGGAGTGTGGTTTGTGGTGAGTGGACAGCTGAACTGTGACACACAGAATGGTTCCACACTGCTGTATGAAATGGATTTGTATCACTGAGATAAAACAATGAAAAAAAAGGGTTATATATGGCGATAGCTGCACTACTAGTGCCAGCCAGCCCAGCCAGGAGACAAAAAATATGTCTTGTAGCCCTTAGAAGGGCTGTTGGGTTCTTTTGAGATCACTCCTGCCTAACAGAGAACTAAATCCAGGCCCTAACACTCTCCCTGAAACGCAGCAGCTCTGTCCCTAACGACATCTAGACAGCATCTGAGCCGAGCACCGTGGGCAGTCACTAGTATATTCCAGGGTCACCTGATCAGGCCAGCCAACCCCTGCTATCGACATGTAAGGGCCCCACGTGATGCTGGGTGTACCGCAGAGTCTCCTGGCTTGTGATTGGCTGAGTTTATAGGCGCCAAAAATTCAAAATGCGGGAGATGCCATTTCCTCGAGCATGGCGAGATACTCGTCCGAGCAGCGAGCACTTACAAGTACCGTAATACTCGAACGAGCACCAAGCTCGGACGAGCATGCTCGCTCATCTCTAGTAATAACAGATTGTGATAAACAAAGGACTGCAAATAGAGGCTCACCTTATAAGGTTGTGCTAACTGTGGGCACAACACTAGTGAAGGCTCATCAAAATTAATCTGGTTTCCGAGAATGGTAGGTATGCAGCCACAGATGGAGGTCTTCTTACCTTAGGTGCCTGAACTCCCCAAGAAGATGAAACTTGTCAAGATAAAATATCCCTCAGCGCAAGGAACCAACCAAAGCGTTCGTTATTAGAGAAAAGGAATCTTCACTCTTTAGTGCTATCACCTGCTCTGGTTGAGGAACTTTCTTGCCTCTCAAGCCTGTTTTGCTGTGTCTTGCTTTGTTCTGTTTGGAGTCTGTCTGTGCCCTAGTCATGGCCATTTGTTAAGATAAAAACATCCCTCCGTGCAAAGAACCAACTGAAGGGTTCGTTAGTAGAGAAAAGGAATCCTCTGTTTTAATTTGCAGGTGATACAACGTGTTTTGGGGAAGTATCTCACCTTCATCAGGTAAAAAACTGCATGTACCTGATGAAGGAAAGATACTTTGCAGAAACGCATTGTAATACCTGCAAATAAAAACTGAAGAGTCCTTTTCTCTACTTACGAACTTTTTGGTTGGTTCATTGCATGGAGGGATGTTTTATCTTAACAAATGGCCGTGACTAGGGCACAGACAGACTCCAAACAGAACAAAGCAAGACACAGCAAAACAAGCTTGAGAGACAAGAAAGTTCCTCAACCAGAGCAGGTGATGACACTACAGAGACAGAGAATGGAGGATTACAAACACATAGACACAATTTACACCACAAGTAACTAGGATCAGACTACACAGGGTGGTGGTGCTAGTGAATAGCCATAACAAGAATGGCACTAAATCCCTCGCACAAGCAGCCGACGCTAACGCAGATGGTCAAGCAAAGTGCCATTGTAATAGGATGAGAAGAATTGGGCTGTTTGATTTCAACATGCACAATCCTCTTGTTTTCAAGATCATTATCTGTTTGTGGTTTGTTCCCCTCTCTGTACTGAGAAGTATGCTCAGGAAAGCCAATAGTGAATGTGTCTAGGGGAGTCAGGAAGATAGCTACAGGCTCAATGACCGCTCGGTCAACAGGTATCTAATGTGTATGATCAATCTTAATATGCTTTGAGTAAGGTTCTCCATTGCTAAAGTTTGGTTGGCTGCAGAACATTTATAATATTCCCAATACATTTGCTATAATGTTTATCTTTTATGAAGCCTATTAAATATCACATTTGCAGATTCTAGAATCCAGAGTAGCAGAAAATGTGCAAATGAAAACATATAAAAGAAAGAGAGAACGGGGTCATGATATGTCCCCTGAGGGTCACAGTCCAAAATACACCTTAGTATTATCCCCAAGAATGTGCCGAGCAGCAGATCTCTCTCGGCTGCTTGCTGTGTACAGTCCTCATCTCCCCTACGGATCAGTAGGTGAGAGAACTTTTGATGTTATCTCGGTGCATACTGCAATTCCGCCTCCTCATATCCAAGAAATGCTTCGCAAAATAGACAGTTTGCTGCTTCTCTTCAATCCTCACAATCCCTGCCTTCTCCCCATTACACCTGCATATATAGCTAATGTTAGATGCATGAGGGTTACCTTGCGGGAGACGAGACAAAAGAAGTCACATAAAAATTATTTTGCTTCAGCTATACCAAAAAAAGTGTTTTGGGGGTTGAGACATTTACAATGTGCTTATTTAGTGCGTTCATATGTTAAGTCGACCTACTGTACTACATACATCTGCATTTTAAAGCTACCTGCACACAATGCGGATTACGTGTGATTTTTATGTGGAAAAACCATAGTATAAAGCCTCATGCACATGACTATATGTATTTTGAGGTACGCAAAAAACGGATCCGCTAAAAATACGGATGAAGTCCATGTCAGAAAGAACACGGAAAGAAAATATGTTCATGTGCATGAGGCCTAAGGGTTTATGTACATTAACTTATTTTTTTGTCCGTGTCCATTCCATTTTTTTTGCGGCCCCTATGCAGAACCATTCACGTCAGTGGGGCCACAAAAAATGGAAATGATTCCGTGAGCATTCCATGTCCCTATGTCCGCAGGTCCATTCCGCAAAAAAATAGAACATGACCTAATCTTGTCCATTTTGCAGACAAGAAAAGTCAAGGGAAAGGCAATTGATCCACAAAAAACTGGATGCAACATGGACGTCACAAGAATGTCATCCTGTTACTTTTGTGGATTTGTGTTTTGTGGACTGCAAAATACATACGTTCATGTGCATGAGCCTCAATATGGGAACAGCACAGTACATTTTGCTTTTTTCTTAGGTCTGGAAATTGACCTATTGTGCAGATTTAGAAATCTGCAGCATGTCAATTGTTGTTGCGTTTTTCTTGTGCAGATTTCACCCTTTTCAAAAGGAAGGGTGAGATCTATGGAGAATCCCCATCAAATCTGCAAAAAAAAAAATGCATAAAAACCACACACAAAAAAACCCTCTATAAATAGTGCGGATTTATGTGTGGTTTATCAGCAAATTTGGTGCAGATTTCTTGTGGATTGTCTGTACAGCAGAAAATGAAAATTCTGCATGAAAAACTGCACCAAAACTGTGCTATTTACTGTGGTTTTGGTGAGGTTTTTGTGTGTTTTTTGATGAAAATTTTTGTACAGATGTCTAACAACCCCATTGAAGTCTATGGGGAAAACCACTGAACAGAAGGTGCAGAATTGCACAAACAACTGGCATACCACAAACCAGGTCAACTTGAGCACTAGGGATTAACAAATCGACTTCGGATGCTTCATCTGAAGTCGTTTTGCATAAAACTTCATTTGAATACTGTACAGAGTGAGCGCTCCGTATAGTATTAGAATGTATTGGCTCAGATGAGCTGAAGTTATTACTTCGTGAAGTCTTGTGAGACTTTGGGTAATAACTTTGTAAATTAACTTCTACTGTAAAAAAACGTTGTACCAAACTCGGGTTTGGTTCCAAGGTACCACCCGCTACGTACAGTATTCAAATGAAGCTTTATGTGAATTGACTTCGGATAAAGCATCCGAAGTCAATTCGCTCATCCCTATTCAGCACCTAAATAAAAAAACAAAGTGTACATGAGATTTGTTAAATCTAATTCACTTTGCTGGTCCTGTATTACGCTGTGGATTTTCCACACGAGAATCCCCACGGAAAAAACGCATGTATTCCACAGCCTGGGCAAGCGTCCTAAGGTAGGATTATTGCAACCTTAGGAGCTCTATTTTTTGTTTGAATTTTTTTCTGAGGGAAGAAAAAGAATATACACCCTTAGGAACTCTTAGTGCAAACTCGTGTCACTTTGGCGGACTGTCTCATTAAAGCTATATTGTGAAGGAGCTTTATTTATCTGCTTGTCTGACCATTTTATTGTAATTACACAAGCCAGATAAATAAGATGCTGAAGTGAATGCATTTCATGAATGTTTCATGCTGCGCCGCTTAAATAACGTCTGACAATGCATTCCAGGTTACCTAGACGCATTCCTCTTCCAAAAAAAGCTAGAAAAATGTAGGGCAACTATAATCTGAATAAAAGCTGTTCTCTGTTCCCTAAATATCTTTCTTTGCTTATTAAAATCTGCAGTTCACTTTGGTATTTGTGATCCAAATTCACATTTTCCGATCCTCGCCTGCTTTAGTTTGGTTCGGTACTCCAATTTCTCATGAACAAATGCAACACAATATCACGACATACTAGCAAAACATTTGACAGACTGCAATTCACATCATCACCACTGGGTGGCCACACAATGACACATATAGGATAGATGTCTTGTGGCACAGTAACCCAAAAAAAGTGTTTATGCAAGGGGTTATTAAAGGGAACTTGTCATCAACTTTATGCTGACCTCATTGTGGGCAGTATAAAATAGTGACAGAAATGCTGATTTCAGCGGTGTGTCACTCATGAGCTAAAAGTAAGTGGTTGCTGAGAACCAGCATCATAATCATTGCAGCACAGGCCTTGAAAACAGTCAAATCTACTTGAGAAGAGTCATGGTTATTCATGAATTCCTGCTCTCCCTGCCCACCTGCTGATGACTGACAGTCTTCTACCTAGTTTTCTCCCTTTCTCTCTAGGGGAGAACTGCCAACCATCAGTAGATGGGCGGGGAGAGCAGCAGATTATGAATAACCATGACTCTTCTCAGGTAGATTTGACTCTTTTCAAGGCCTGAGCTGCAATGATTATGATGCTGGTTCTCAGCAACCACTTACTTTTAGCTCATGAGTGACACACCACTGAAATCAGCATTTCTGTCACTATTTTATGCTGCCCTCAGTGAGGTCAGCATAATGTTGATGACAGGTTCCCTTTAAAAAGGTGCATTCATGATTACGTGTGGCAGGAGAGGACCGGGGAGAGTCTAGAGTAAAAATGTTTTCAACTTTTAGAGAGTACCCTTCAAAGGTACTATACATGTAAGATTAAAGGGTTTCTGTCACCAGATCTGGGCATATTAAACAGGATGACATTTGCAATGTGCAAATGTCACCTGATGCCCAATCTGGTATTAATTTTTCTAGTGGTGTCCCCGTTTTTGATAAAAATGATGTTTTATTTTATGCTAATTAGGCTTACTAGGTGCAAGGGGCGGTTACCTTGCACCTAGTAAGCTCCGTTTGCCCACCTGCGGTCACGCCTACCTTGACTTGATTGACAGGGCCAGGCAGCTTGTTCGATCCTCTGCCGGCCCTGTGCGCGATTCAAATCCCGCGCCTGCGCCGTGTGGAATAAAATCGGCGCAGGCGCAGTGAGCGGCGCTGGCCGCCGGGCTCCCGGCTACCTCACTGCGCCTGCGCCGATGACGTCAGAGTACACGCTGACGTCATCGGCGCAGGCGCAGTGAGGTAGCCGGGAGCCCGGCGGCCAGCGCCGCTCACTGCGCCTGCGCCGATTTTATTCCACACGGCGCAGGCGCGGGATTTGAATCGCGCACAGGGCCGGCAGAGGATCGAACAAGCTGCCTGGCCCTGTCAATCAAGACAAGGTAGGCGTGACCGCAGGTGGGCAAACGGAGCTTACTAGGTGCAAGGTAACCGCCCCTTGCACCTAGTAAGCCTAATTAGCATAAAATAAAACATCATTTTTATCAAAAACGGGGGCACCACTAGAAAAATTAATACCAGATTGGGCATCAGGTGACATTTGCACATTGCAAATGTCATCCTGTTTAATATGCCCAGATCTGGTGACAGAAACCCTTTAAGTTGTTGGTGAGCTATTCCCATGAACAAGACACAGATTTGCTAAAGGCACTATGTTTATTATAGATTTGATTCCATGATACCATAAAAGTATGAACCTTTATCTCTGAAATGGTTTCCCATCGTAAAGTGCACCAATGAGCAGGCCCAACCCAATTTAACCAAACACACTGGCTGGCAGGGTTGATCCTGCATAGTAGGGCTCATGCACACTTCCACTGGTCGACCGTTCCGTGCATTGGGAACGGCAATCTTCCCTTCAGCCAGTGGCTATTTGGTGACCCCTATCTTGCCCCTACCTGGTGCCGCCTGAGGCGATCACCTCACCTGGCCTCATTGATGGTGCACCCCTGCCCCTGTTTACAGCTATAGTCTAACATGCCCTGAAAATATACCATTGGAACTGCCAAAAACCGTATTTCATATGTATGATATGATTGTGGCAAGGGAGGAGATGCAAAGGGGGAAACCATGGACAATGTAGTTCTCCAGTCAGAAACTGTAGTCAGGTGCGGTGCCTTGGAGCACTGCCCACTATAGGGAATCAACTGGGAGCAATGAAAGAAGTGGATTGTTTTTGTACAAAGACAATAAATGGCAGATGTATGCATCTGTATTGGCATGCGGTTACATATTTTTTGGATACGGTTGAGCAGAGGTCGCGCTACGTTTTTTTCAGAAGAGTAAAAATACTCCTCTGACCATTTTTGAGGAGTATTTTTACCCGAGGAGGAGTACGAAATCTGCGGTAATTAAAATACATAATACGCAGGCCTGCACTTGCTCACATCTGTGTTGGAGGCTGCATTTGGAGCCTCTGTTGCAGATTCTGTTGAAAGACCAGACAAAAAAGCCTTGTATGCAGGAGTTTTTTGTCTGGTAAAAAGACAGATTGCAAATGGAAACTGAACGGATCCCATTGTAGTCGGTGGAGTCTGTTCAGCTTCCCTGTAGGGTGACAGAAGGAGGGGGAGCAGGGTCACTAGAGGGGCGACAGGGGGAGCAGGGCCATTAGTGGGGCGACAGGGGGAGCAGGGCCACTAGTGGGGCGACAGGGGGAGCAGGGCCACTAGTGGGGCGACAGGGGGAGCAGGGCCACTAGTGGGGCGACAGGGGGAGCAGGGCCACTAGTGGGGGCAGGGGGCAGGGCCACTAGTGGGGCGACAGGGGGAGCAGGGCCACTAGTGGGGCGACAGGGGGAGCAGGGTCACTAGTGGGCGACAGGGGGAGCAGGGTCACTAGTGGGGCGACAGGGGGAGCAGGGTCACTAGAGGGGGGAGAGCTGGGTTATTAGTGGGGTAACAGGAGGAGGGGGAGCAGAGAACTGGGAGACTGGATAGAACCATGGTTGGGGGAGGGGGAAAATCACTCACTTGAAGACTGACAGCTTTTCACTGCCACAACTCTCCTATCCCTCTCCACCCGGGGGACACAGGCCGGAGGCAGCTCTTCTCCCAGGCAACAGTGACATCAGTCCGCGGCCCTTTACCTCTCCAGCCGCACTGTTTTGTTCCCCAGGGTCCATGCTATGCGCGCCCGCTCTCCTTCCAGCCTCGGGAGCAGGCCCCTCCTCCTTCCAGCTCCCGCCGGCTTCCTCTGCCTCACCCGACCTGTCTTGCTCTGGCGCACCAATAACAAAGCTCCTTGCTGTAAGGAGCTTTGTTATTGGTTATTTCAGGCACAGGCAGCATTGCTGTGCTGCCTGTGCCGTTCAGAGCACTCACTGCGCTGATAAAAAACTGAGAAAAGTCTTAGGCGTAGTGGTACGCCTTAGACTTTTTTCAGGGAGTAAAATTGCCTAAAAACGCGTCTATGACGCATTTTTATGCGTTATTGCGACCTCTGCGGTTGAGTATACTTTTTTCAGGGAGTAAGAAAACCTCACCTGTATGCAAACGTATTGTGACTAGAGCCTAGCTGACTGCTAACAAGCTTCTGCAGCACGCTTCACCAATGTATGCAGTATACTCTTGGGTCCTAATCATGCACACAGTAGAGCCACATATAAGGCATCACATGGTAGTACTGCTGTATGGTGCCTCCATGTAGTCTGTTAGTATTAAGGATTTCTCCCCTGGGATCAATGCTCTATATGCTTCCGTATTAAACCAGGACTACAGAGGTACACTATGGGCCTATGGATTTCTATGGGTGCTGTATTACAACTCCTTATAAATCATGGCTATTACAGAACCACAATGCAGTTGTGAACATGAAACCAAATGCATAGGCTGTCAGTATTGTCTGTGTTACAGCGGTACATGGCATGTGCTGTATACTCCTATAAAGTGGTCATGCTACGAAAGCCAGTAGTAATTACTATGCATAGAATAGAGAATTTTTAACAAAGTGTTATTGCAATAAATATTTATATATATAGATTATATATGTATTTATATATAGCGAGCCCCTGAGATGCCGGTGCTGAGTAGAAGTGGTAGTGACCATGGTAAAGTGTTGCGTTGTCACAGTATCCTACCTCAGACCATCACTCACTGCGGTTTGATGCAGTCAAAAAGGTGACGATGAAAGGAACCAGGAAGAGATGGTAGAACAAAGAAAGTCTTTCTTTACTGAGAGCAAAAAACTGATAGCAGCACTTCAGCAGCAGTTCATACAAAGTGCAATTCTCTCTTCCCAGATTACACTCAAAAATTTGCTAGCCAACAAAGTTTTTCTCTGGATTCCCTTCCTTACAGCTTTACTCTGTCAATTGTTGCTGTAGGTGTTCACTGTATGTTGCAGGCTTCTAGCTATGCTTGTCCTTGACTGTGTTGATGGTGTCTTAACGTGTTTCCAACCACCTTGCAGAAGAGTCTTGATAGTTATATTGCTTGATCACTCTGCTGACAGAAATAGGCCATAGCTAACAAATCTGTAGCTTAGGACCCTGTAGTCTCTCTGGGGAAATGATATCCTACTAAATGAGCTACCTCTGTGGTTCACATGACCTGGGGAAGAGGGAAATGGATCACATGATCCCTCACTCCCCTCTTTCCTTTCTATGATTCTCAACTGACTCTAACTAGCCCTGCTAGCCCTTGGCAGAAAGTCAGATCAGCCCAAGAGGGGAGGAGTGGGATTGAATATCCCATTTTGCTTCTCAAACACTGCCAACCATACCCCCTCTACTGGTGAACGAAGTACATAGCATGACATTATATTACATTGCATTTACATTGCAAACCATTGTAGTTACAATAATAGTATCCCTAGGTCTGGGGGACTAAATATATATTTTTATTTTGCCTCTCAGATAGGGCCCCCTGCTATTTATCCTAATAGTGCATTCAAAGATAGACTAGCATGCTCAGTAGCTTCTTCATCCCCTCACTTCAGTGCTGTAGTAGTGATCTCATAGAGAAGCAGGTGAAGAATTCCAGACTTATTCTGCTCTGGGCAAACCCCATTAGTTCAAAATATTCTCTTTACTGTTGTCGACGGATTGTCTCTAATTTGAAATCTTTCCGATGAAAATAGATTAAGATGACCGCCAGTCTCGCTAGAACAGCTTAATCTCATGCATGCACTGTTACATTGATTAGCGATGCATTTACCAATATACTTCATTCCAAATGAACGTTACGATTATGGCACAGCGCATGCATGACATTCACGCACTCAGCACCTCTGACATGAGTATCAGTATTTCCTGCTCTGATGCTCTCCCTTGCCCTGCATTGTTACACAAAAAAGGGCAAGGGCTTTTTTGTGTACATTTTTACACTGCCAGGCGGAGAACTGATGTCACTGGCACTGATGGGCAAGCTTTAGGGCTGCCCTAGCCATTTTACAGGCTAGGGCAGCGCTAAAGCCCACCCATTACTGGCGGTGACGACACGGGGCTCACTGCTAGGAGGAAGCCTCCGCCTAGTTTACCCATGGAGAGCACAGTACATCACACGATCTCCAGTAAAAGCCCTGCCCGATTCAGCACAGGACAAGGGAGAGCATCAGAGCATGCCTGGGTGAAAAAGGGGATATGTCCAGTTTAGCTCTGAACCCGGACAACCCCTTTAAGATGTTCTCGCTAGACTGGTGGCCATCTCAATATGTTCTCATCAGAAAGAATACATTTTAACTGCGCATTAGAGACAGTTCCTCGGCCACAGTAAAGATAATATTTTGAACAAATCAGGATTGTGCGTGACGAGATGAACCAATATGATCATCACATGTCCAGAAATATGTAGCTGTATGTCTCTCTAGACAGTGGAGAAGGAAACTGCGTGGACATTACATACAATATGTAACTCCGGGGCTATGTGTATGGGACTATTTCCTAGGCAGGAGAGGAAGAGATTAACAAGAGCTAATTGCATTGCATCCTAGGGGGTTCAGGGGCTTAATGAGCTGCTGCCCACCACCAGAAAGAGAAGAAAATCCTCCAAATATATAAGCAACAAATACTTTTAAATTCCTAGGATAACCACTATAAATCCCCTGTAAACAAAGCAATTCCCATCACTGTACAAAAAAATAAATGAAATAAATAAATAAAAAAATGCCTGTAAACTAGTAGCATGATTTGTCACGTACTCTGCTGCAATTGGATCATTATTTTATTCGTGTGCGTGGAAGTAGTGCCTGAGCTTGCTCCTAGGATGAGTAGATGGTTGCACCTTATATACGGTACATCATTAAGTATTCTGTAGCAAGAAGCTGACAATTGATAAGAAAAGAAACCTAATACTACTTCACCCTGTCCTCCTAATCTGCAATGTACAGGTCACTATGCCTTATTGCAGAAAAACGTATATACAAATAGCATTATCTGAGCCAGGTCCTTCTAAGCATCTCCCACACAAACACGTGTCTTGGGGTCTCCTTAGTTACAGGCCAATTGTGAATGCAGAGGGAGTCCAGGCAGCTGCGGGAGCAGTAATTAGGGTCTATACATCCTTCACAAACACTAACTAGGTCAGTATTTCTGGTGGCAGACAGTGACTAAGTGCCAATCTGCTTAATATGAGCATTGTTTATAAATGCTGAGGGTTGAAAACAGGAACGATAAGTCATTCGTACTGGTGTGCCTGCATCAGAATAACAAGGAGCAAGGAGAGGGGGTAGAGAGATCAAGGGAGAGAGGAAGGAGAGACTGTGCTGGAGAGAGATAGAACTGGAGATCAAGAGAGCAAAAGGGAAAGGGGCAGAATTATCAGACACTGCACCCGTATCCATTGCGGTCATTGCACGGGGCAGTGCGTTCATTAGCAGTCTACACATACTCAGCATAATTATGCAGTGTAGCATCTTCATTATCAGTGCACAGACAGAATGTGTGCATTATTATCACTTTATGGAAATAGTCAGCATTGCCGTACAAAGCGCCATCATGCTGAACAATAAGAATGTCTGTTCAAAATAAATACTCGCTATCTCCGTCCCACAAGAGCCGGACATTTCTGTATGCGCTACGAAGGAGACATAGTAATGAGATGGGCATGGGGAGAAGAGCGAAGTTTTGAAAAATTCGATTCGCAACTTTGTTGAAGTTAGCCAAGAAATGTGATTTTTTTTTTTTTCCGAATTAATTCATCACAAATTTCTATAAATCAGCGGCTGAGGGAATTTAAGGAGCTCCATACACAGCGGTTGCAGGCTGTAAAATACAACAGATACCCGGCCGCAATGACGTGGAAAAACAGCGATCCCTCCGAACCCCTTCATTTAACCCCTCGGATGCCATGATCAACATCGATCACGGCATCAGTGAGGTAAGGTAGAAGGATGCAGCTCCCTTTGCCTTCCGATAGGAGGCCCCACAGTGAAATCGCAGGTCTCCGATTAGTTACCATGGCAGCCCAGACGCTTCTAAAGCTTGCTGTGGACGAGGCACAGCTCAGCAGGGAGTGCGATATAATGCCATTCACCCTAACAGATCTTTATTATGGTGAATGAGAAAAGGAATCAAAATCAAAAGAGCCCAGATTCCAAAAAGGTGAGTTCTCTTTGTGGTAACTATGCCCCCACCGCACTGAACACCCGCTCTGATGCCACACTATTGGCCAGGCAGGAAAGCATGGCCATGGCAAACTCAGCCAGTTACGGCCACACTTCTGTCTGCTGCATTAAGAAATTTTTGACTGCTTTCTTCTGCTCATACAGGCGGTCTAACATATGGAGCGTGGAGTTCCAATGGGTGAAAACGTTGGATATCAGGAGATGTTGGGGAAGAGCATTTTGCCTTTGCAGCTCAAGGAGGGCTTGTTTTGCATGGTAAGAGTGTCTGATATGCATGTACAGTTTCCTAGATATTTTTCACAGCTCTTGCAGTTCAGTGGATGACTTGAGGAACTGGATGACATGAGATTGAAGATGTGCGCCATGCAGGGTGCATGGGTCAGCCCTCATTGGCGTAGGCCATAAAAAATGTTCTTCCTGTTATCAGTAACAATTGTTCTTATCTCCAGTTGGCAAGGAGACAGCCATTGTTTGATTTCTTTATTGATGACACTGAGCAGTTCCTCCCCAGTGTGGCTCCGTTTGGCCAGGCCGAAGAGGTGCAGAACCATGGGACAGCACCTAGATTTGTATAGGTGATGTGCTAACAGAGTCTGCAGCAGACCTCTCCTCCAAGTCTGGGCTGGCCTGTAACTGCTGACTGTCCTCACAAAACTCATCATCACTGAAAAGCAAAGCAGACCCGGCAACTATCATTACTTGGCTTAACAGAAGGAGCAGCAAAAGCTACAGGCAGGTTCAGGTGAGGGCACAAAGGCAGTTCCTGGGCCATGCCAACTAAGCATGGTGTCAGAGGAACCCACCAATTCCTGGCTGTGTGTATCTGTTGTCACCTGAGATGATGTTGAAGAGCGAGTCAACCACTCCACTACAGCTAGATTGTTGGTCAAAACATGATTGCTAGATGACAGTGGCAGCTCTGGCCTGTTGCTGCAGCTGCTACCAATCCTCCTTCTTCTGCTGCTACTTGTTCCAGCTACATTTTAGGAGGATCCAGACAACTGTCTGTTGGCCATAGTGTACAGTAACTGTTTTACTAAAATAACCGATAACTCTGAATGTCGGTGCACTAGAACATGATGCACTCGGCGATACACTCTCACTGCAGTCTCCCTAGCATTGTTGTCCCTAGTGCAGGAGTGTTGCCACATCTATCCCTATACTCATCTCACAGGACAATGCCAGAGACTGCATAGCATGACGATTTGATAGGACTGTAACATCACAGGGGATCTGCAGACTGGCTGGCTGTGCGGCATTTTGGGTGATTTTGCGTTCCCGAGCTTGTCTCCTCTATATTTAGTTTTGCTTTCTAACATGTGTAGCTGCCATTTTCAGAAAACTTGATTTGTTATTACGAAGCACGAGGAAATTCAGATTTGTTGCAAATTGAAGTTTTCCTAAACTTTGGACTGAATTCCACTTCAAATGCTTTTCTTCACTCAACACTAAATAGGTGCAGGCCCGTTCACTTCTTTGGCCGGCTCGCGATCTTGCCGAGCTGCGGCAAGAAAATATAGAACATATCCTATACTTGTCTGCAACAGCGGACAAGTATAGGCATTTTCAATGGGGCGCCCGGCCGTGTGTTCCGCAAATTGTGGAACACATGCGGGGCGGCATCCATAGTATTGTGGGTTCGCATTTTTGCGGACCCACAATACTACGGCCATCTGAATGCGACCTAATTGTAATGTTTTGAAGCCAGATCAGGACAAGAGAGCGAATAGATTGGGGACAATGATGACTGCAAAGTGTCGTAAATTTCTTAATGTCAATAGCATGTAGATTTCTGAATGTACAATAAGTAGGAGGGTGCTGGAATGGATGAGGATTTGCGACAGTAAAGGAGAAAAGGTTGGGGTTAGAGAAGGGGGGAGGAGAGTTAGTGAAGTTGTGGGCAGCACGGTGGGTCAGTGGTTATCACTGGTGCCTTGCAGTACTGGAGCCCTAGGTTCAAATGAGGAAATTGGGCTGTCTATGGAGATGTTAAAGCCCCCAAAATAAGAGTTAGTGGTTGATCCTTTAATACATGGATGACTTTTAGGGACCTTTAATTTATACAAAATGATGACAATTGTGACATGTCTAAATTCATTGAAATATATAGCTATATATCTCTCTGGACAGTAAAGAAGGAAATTATAGGGAAATGTCATACCATATGTATCTCTGGGGCTATAAGTAAGACTATTTTCTATGCGGGGGGAAAAGGTTAACATGAGCAGGTGATGCAGGTGCTTGATGAGCTACTACTCTTTCACAGAAAGGGATTAAAGTCCTCAAGATACGAAAGTAAGAAATACTGTAGTTTTAAATTCATGGTATAACCAAATTCAAATTCCATGTAAAGAGTATGGTAACCAGCTCATTTTGTTGGAGTACTTTTCAGTTAA
Organism: Rhinella marina; assembly: GCA_900303285.1. Lineage (NCBI taxonomy): Eukaryota > Metazoa > Chordata > Amphibia > Anura > Bufonidae > Rhinella > Rhinella marina. The sequence goes on from ONZH01003378.1 coordinate 37,613, forward strand.
CTAATTGTCCGCCAAAAGGAATGGCTGTCCAAAGTTTTTGTTGATGTTGGCCAAATTGCATGCTGTGCTCCTTCATTTCTCTTCTCAGACTCTCCTCAGAGACCAGGGTGAGCATTATATGGGCTGAGGAGGGCTAAGCAAAGCTGACCAGAACCAATCGGGCTCAGCACTGAACTGAGAGCTTCTGCCCCTTTGTTATAAAATAACAGTTGTCCTTTAATCAGAATCTGACATCAGGAAATTCGCAAGGCACAATGCCTTGTAGGTCTAGCTCAGATGAATATAATTAGAGATGAGCGAATTTCTTGAAAATTCGATTCGGCTGATTAGCCGAATTTTACAAAAAAATTCGCTTCGTTACGAATTACTTCGCCACGAAGCGCATTTTTTTGTACGTAGTGGGTGCAATGACAGGGAGCTGCGATAGCGCCGCCCCCGTCATTGTACCCCTCAGATGCCGCATTCATACATGATCGCGGCGTCTGAGTGTAAAAACAGTGTAAAATAGACATTAAAAAATACATTAAAGGGAACCTGTCATCTCTGAAACACCCCCTGAACTAGAGTAAGCGGAGTATAGTGTAAGTGATGCTGAATCCGAATATGTAAGTTTTATCTTCATACTCACTTCCATTCCGACGCTGTGCTCCCACAAACCAGCAGTAAAATGCACTCACTGGACTCTTCTTTGAGTCCTCTCCATTATGTGAGTGAGCACCGGAGTCCACTGAGTGCATTTTAATGCAGGTTTGTGGGAGCACAGAGTCAGAATGGAAGGGAGTATGAAGATAAAAATTATATAACCAGACTCTGTGTCACTTACACTATACACCGCTTACTCTAAATTGGAGGGTGTTTGAGAGCTGACAGATTCCCTTTAAATCAAACCTACCTCCTCCATTTGCTCGCGACGGGCCGGCAGCCGCCATCTTGCTTGAAGATCTGGAGCGAAATCTCGCGTGGCACGAGATTACGTCATCACGCCGGCCGGTGTGGTGACATCATACGTCACTATGCGCGGGATTTCGCCCGGGATCTTCAATCAAGATGGCAGCTGGCAGCCCGTTGCGAGCAAATGGAGGAGGTAAGTATGGATTTTTTTGTTTTTTACACTACTTCGTGGGATTCGATTCGCTCATCTCTAAATATAATGATACATTTCACTTGTGATCCATTGCTTCATTCTGGAGAAAAAGTATTTTTAATCCATATGCAAATGAGCAGTGAAGTGCACTGAGTGTGGGCCTCACTCCTCCTATTTTCTTTGCCAGCCCCCAACTCTCCTCCTTCTTTGACAGGGCCATGCTACTGCATAGTCATCTTGCGTTGCCCTGTCAATCAAGAAGGAAAGGTCTGGCAGAGGAAGCAGGAGTAGCAGTGTCTTGTGCCTGCCTCTAGTGCACTTAACTGCTCATATGCATATGCATTAAATCTATATTTTCTTTAGAATAAAGCCACAGATAGCTAAGTAAAAGTTATCACTACATTCAGCTGAGCTAGCCCTACAAAGCATTGTGCCTGTTGTTTGTTGGTGCTTCTCCACTCTGGCTCATAGAAGGAGATAATGAGGAAGGAAGTCCAAATGTCCTCATCAACGGAGATCATCTTTATCAGGCATTTACAAACATTAAAAAAAAAACTGGCACAATAAACATAGACTGTATTCATGCAGATCAATTGTTGTGTGTCAAGGGCATGCACAGATTTTTTAGATCCCCATAGGAAAGCCTAGTATGGGCTCCCTGCCCCACCCAATTTCGCAGTATGTGGGTGTAAAACACTTCCAGGCAATGTGGAATATTGAAAAGCACAACTCCCCACATTTCCAATCTCTATGTCAGAAAAAGTAGAACTGTTGCTTCATAAACATGGTGCCCATTCTGAATACTATATTACTCAGACTCTGAAGTAACACATAAGCATACTTATGACAAAAATAGATTGATAAATCTCTTGTTTCCTTTCACACATTTTACTATAAAACTGGCTGCCTGCAGCTACCACTAGGGGGAGCTCAGTGCATAGGAATTTATACAGTTACTATTTAAATCAATGAAATCTGTAGATTTCACTGAGCTGACAGAAAATGCAATGAATTGATAGAATGTCTAGAATGAGAGAAGCAGAAGAGTGCCTGGCACCCCACTACTGGGCCCCCTGGGACTCCATTGTATGTACAACAATGTTGTGGGTATACATTGCTTTCTTTACTAGCTTGGTGAGGCTCTGAAGCAGACAGGTTTCTATTCGGAGATTGCATCAATTTGCATGAGTGTTTCTGATCTGTCACCAATCGACCTCAATTATACAAAAACAGAAAAATAAATGATGAAGACTAATGCAGAATGATGCACTTTGACATTAGTCCTAAAAAATGCATCCTTCAACCTACAGCCTTCTTTTAGCTTTTCCTAGGCCAGTGATGTCACGTTCATCGGTCACGTGACCTAGAAACGGCTTAGCCCTATTCAAGTGAAAGGGGCTGAGCACGATACCAAGCACAGCCACTGTACAATGTACGGCGCTGTGCTTGGTAAACTGCGAGAAGGCACCTGTACCTTCTTAAACAGCTGATCGGTGGGGGTCCGGGATGTCGCACCCCCACCAATCAGATACTGATCATCTATCCCGAGGGTAGGTCATCAGTAGTAAAGTCCTGGAAAACCCCTTTAACTTAGCCTTATATCAGTTATGTATGGTGAGGGACATCTGGTGCACTGAGCAGGAACAGACATGCAGAAAGGAAGTAAAAATGGAACTTGGATGGACAAAATTATGGAAATCCCAGCTCGTGTTCTGTTTTCATGAGTGCATACCAAAAATTAAGATAAAAGATCGGTAGTAATTATTTTGCACAGATGCACTGACATGGGTTAGTAATTCCTTTACATACCACAAAAACAGCAAAAAAATATCCATCATCAATATGTGATATTTCCCAAGTATCTACATTGAAAACAGAGCTGTCAGGACCCAAAAATGTAAATGTAACACTCTCAAATTCAGTTCCAAGAGCAGATCTTGGAGACGTCAGCTATGGATGAGGTGGTGTTAAATGAACTGTTGTGTATATGGTTCTAAGAAAAGCTCAGTACACACAACCCTCCCATAGATAATGATGCCGCCCTGGCTTTGGCCTTGACGATCATAAAGACGTACAGTAAGTACCGATATTAAAAAAAATAAAACATTTGATAACGCTAGCTGCTCAGGTTCATACAGTTGAACGTAGCACTCCATTACTACATAGATAAAATATTGTACTGTACATACAGTATAGCTGTACTAATAAAATATAGCTAGCTCGAGAAAAAACATATCTAAAAGGCTGTTAACCATACATGACCTAGAAAGTCTCCAAATAAAAATGCTTTTAAGGGAAACTGCAGTAATTTGAATTTGGTGAGATGTCAATGTGTTGTAATGTAAATATATATTGGGTCAAATGAACGTACTGACAGCTTAAGAAGACCTTTCATTAATGATAATAGAGTTGAACCTATAATATACTAAGCATAACGGGGGGTGAGTCAATGCCAATAAAACGTAACCTTCATTTATCACGGTAAAACCACCACTCCACCCACTATGCTAAGAAAGTAAGCCTCATGCATTTAACCTAGTACAAGTACAAGTACTAAAAGGTAATCATACTGTCATACATGAGGGTTCTCGGAAGCATCCAACCCTTGGTGATAATGTGATATATAACTGGTAGGGTCTTACCACCTCTTGTGTCAAGGTCAAAAGTCCACAAGGGTGGTCCCAGCATTCTTGCTTTTCCAAGGGACTTGAACTGATAAATAGTTTAAAGGGAACCTGTCATCTCCGAAACACCCCCCCGAACTAGAGTAAACGTTGTATAGTGTAAGTGATGCTGAATCCGAATATGTAAGTTTTATCTTCATACTCACTTCCATTCTGACGCTGTGCTCCCACAAACCGTCAGTAAAATACATTGAGAGGACTCTTCTTTGAGTCCTCTCCATTATGTGAGTGAGCACTGGAGTCCACTGAGTGCATTTTACTGCAGGTTTGTGGGAGCACAACATCAGAATGGAAGTGAGTATAAAGATAAAAATTACATAACCAGACTCGACGTCACTTACACTATACACCGCTTACTCTAGTTCAGGGGGTGTTTCGGAGATGACAGGTTCCCTTTAATAGGCATGGCCTACTATGTCCCTAGAGGGCTCCACTCTATCTCTAAAACCTACACACAGAGTGCTTGCCTCTCTGGAACCTTACTCTAACCTACCTGCCCTAAGATGACCATATCTATGTGTCCTGACATGCCATGTTTCACTACGTCGACACTGTGTACAGCTTGTTATCTGATGAGCCAGACATAGCGAAGTGTCACTAGTCAGTAGAGATGAGCGAACCCGAACTTTGTGAGTTCAGGAACCTGGACTTTTTCACTAAAGTTCGGGTTCTGTGTTCTGGTGATCTGGTGATATAACATGGTTATAATGGAAAATAATAGCATGCTTAAGACAGAATGCTAAATAAAATGGCCATTCAGAGGTTAAAAATAATAAAAAAATCTCACCTCATCCACTTGATCGCACAGCCGGTATCCTCTTCTTTCTATAACCATGTTATAACGGAAAATAATAAAATGAAGTTTGGGTCCCCATTAACTTTAATGGGGTCCGGGTTCGGGGTGAAGTTCAGGTCAAGTTCGGTCCCGAACCCGAATTTTGACCGGAAGTTTGGCCGAACCTGGTGAACCCGAACTTCGCTCATCCCTACTAGTCAGGTCAAATGCATGAAGTTCACTTTCTCAACATAATAGTTGGATTTTTTACGTGATACATAAAGGTTACATTTTATCGGCATTGACTTACTAAGCAGATATAGTTTGTGGGTGAGTTGGTTGCAGTTTTTGAAGCTATGATATAAGGCGGAAAAAGGATTTCTCCAGCTCACTAATGGAAAGGTTATTACATCTGGACTTTGAACATGAATACAGTTTTAGAAATTTGCAGAGAAACTTCGAAGGCAAGTGAACACTATTATGGTTTGTGATATATTGAAATTCTGCTACATAATATGCCATAAAATATTAACCGATGAGAGTCTTAGCTTAACAGGAATCGTGGCATTAGTGTCCCATGTTACAAGCCCAAGTCGCTAGTGTACGTACTCAACAACGTTGAACTACTGAGAGGAAGGTTTGCCTCGGTAAAAGTAATAAATCCACCAGGTCCATATGGGTCACCACTGGTGTACCAGGGGTATAATAAGGCGACCCATGCAGTAGAATCCATTGTGTCATGGAGGACCAGATTTTTGTCAGCTGATGTACCAAATGGTTTGGCGGCAATCACCTCCCCAGTATATACCATAAAGCTTTCAAGAGACCAGGCAGAGCACTAGAAGAATATACTGTATACCACAGCAACGCCCCAACCATAGGAAGAAATCATGCAAAATCTCCAAAAGTAAAAACATATGACAGAAAAGGGTGTCAGTGCTACAAATTTTTGTAAATGCGCCAATAAAATCACAGACCAGTATTAAAAGCAATGTTCATCAATGCTCCTAACTGGGTGGATGAAACTTATAGATTTAGGGTACAGCTACACAGTCAGGTTTCTCTTGGAATCCAAGACCAGGAGTGAATTAAAAAAGAGTCATGTCTTTCCTGTATACTGTTTCTCCTTTTATGATCCACTCCTGATTTTGGCTTCCAAACCTGCATGTGGAGACCTGACAGTTTGGCCATACCATAATGGTATAACACTAATATTGTGGCAAATACAAAGTAGCGGTTCCACACAGTTCACATGGCGTCTCTAGGTTCCAGTATGGGAATTTCTTGCAATCACAACTCTGGTGTGCAATTCAGAAGATGCAGAGAAACATACATAATACTATCTACCAATGCAAAAACAAAACAAAACAAAACAACAGGGTACATGTATATGTGTGTGTATATATATGTATATATATATATATATATATATATATATTGTGGTGATGTGTGTAGTAATGTGAGGTGTGGGGTGTGTATCTCGCCTGGTTTGTCAGTTTAGCCAGGTGAGAACTGAAATCCAGAAGTGGTATAGCTTCAGCAAGCATAGTTGCTGGAGCTGGTTTTTGTTTAATGTTGCATGGGCTGGATTTCTTGGACTGGGAGACAGGTTGGAAGTGGGAGTCTTCCAGTCCACACACCCTAATCCGTCACAGGTTTTCCCTGGCCCCAGGTGAGGCCAGCTGGATTAATCAGGCAGGGATAAGTTAACCTCTACTGTGTGTTAGAGGGAGAGAGAAAGGCTGAGGGGGCCTGAGAGATTGGAGCCTGCGGAGGCTCTGTGCGGCCTCAGCCACGAGGGCTGAGGGGCCACAAGGCTCTGTGTGGCCTGGAAGTTTGGGGGGCCCAGTGACCCTAGGAGAAGAGGGTCACAAGGTCAGAGTCGGGAGGACTGTTGGACCATCTCCCCCAACGGTACGGTTGGAGTCACAGCCAGGAGGCTGCTGGACTTAACGGCTGAGGAAGCTGCACTTAAAAGCTGTGTGTGAACAGCGTTTGTATTTAGGTGAGTTAGCTGAACTATGTGTAGTCAGAGCCTAGCCGGGCAGGTGTTATTTTGATGGTTTTGTTTCGTGCTGGAGCAAAGAGTGTGAAAATAAAGTTGTGTGGACTTGAAAATCCCGTGTTGTGAAGAAGTGTGCGATGGGGACCCCCTGAGAGAAGAATCGATCCCTTACATATGGTGGTGGATGCGGCATGTTGATGCCACCAAGGCTGCTGGGGGCAACAGAAAAGTGAAAAGAAAGTGTTGCTAGGAGCAACGGCGTGGAAAAAAGCAGGTGCTGCTGAATGTTGCTGTGTTCCTGGGTTAACCCCTTCAACCCTGGGCCTGTTTTCACCTTCCTGCCCAGGCCATTTTTTTGCTAATCTGACATGTCACTTCATGTGGTAATAACTTTGGAACGCTTTTACTTATCCAGGCCATTCTGAGATAGTTTTCTTGTCTCATATTGTGCTTCATGACAGTAGTAAATTTGTGGCAAAATATTTCATTTTTATTTATAAAAAAAATACCAAATTCAAAATTTTTGAAAAATTTGCAAATTTGCAAATTTCAGTTTTTCTACTTTCAAAATACATAGTAATACCTCCAAAAATAGTTATTATTTTACATTCCCCATATGTCTACTTTATGTTGGCATCATTTTATAAATGTCATGTTACTTTTTTCGGACGTTAGAAGGCATAGAAGTTTAGAAGCAATTTTTCAAATTTTCAACAAAATTTCCAAAACCATTTTTTTAAGCACCAATTCAGATATAAAGTGATTTTGAGGGGCATATGTAATGGAAACCACCCATAAGTGACCCCATTTTAGAAACTACACCCCTCAAATTATAGAAAACTGATGTTACAAAGTTTAACCCTTGAGGTGTTCCACAAGAATTAAAGGAAAATGGGGGTGAAATTTCACTTTTTTGGTAGATTATTCATGTTAATAATTTTTTTTCTTGCAACACAGCAAGGGTTAACAGCAAACTAAACCTAAATATACATTACTCTGATTCTGCAGTTTACAGAAATACCCCATATGTGGTGGTAAACGTCTCTATGGGTTTGTGGCAGTGGTCAGAAGGAAAGGAGCGCCATATGAATTTTGGAGGCAGATTTTGCTAGAATGGTTTTTAGGCACCATTTTGTAATTGAGAGACCCTGACGTACCCCTAGAGTGGAAACCCTCAAAAAGTGACCCCATTTTGGAAACTACACCCTTCAAAGAATATATTAAGGGGGGTACTGACCACTTTGAGCCCCTAAGCGTTTTACGGAATTTGGAAACACTTGGCTGTGAAAATCAAAAGTTTCATTTCTTCCAATAAAATGTTGCTTTAGCCCCAAATTTTTCATTTTAACAAGGGGTAACAGGAGAAAAGCACGCCATAATTTGTTACCCATTTTATCCTGAATATGGTAACACCACATATGTAATGGTAAACTGCTGTGGGGGCACATTGCAGGACTCAGAACAGAAGGAGCGCTATATGGATTTTACAGAACAGATTTTGATGGATTGGTTTGCGGGAGCCATTGATTTTTATTTCTTTGAGTGATTGTCTTATGTGGGGGCTCATTTTTTGCAGGATGAGGTGACTTTTTCATTGGTACCATTTTGGGGTACATAAGACTTTTGATTGCTTGGTATTACACTTTTTGTAAGTCAAGGTGAAAAAAAATAGCTGTTTTGGCATAGTTTTAAAAAAATTTTTTTTACAGCATTCACCTGAGGGGGCAAATCAGGTTGTTACGGACGCGGTGATACCCAATATGTCTACCATTTTTATTAAATTTTACACATTAGATTTATTTTTGAACAGAATAAAATCTTTTTTTTGTGTTGCTATTTTCTGAGAGCCATATTTTTTGTAATTTTTCAGGCGATTGTCTCAGGTAGGGTCTCATTTTTTTTGCGGGACAAGATGACGTTTGATTGGTACCATTTTGGGTTAAATACGCCTTTTTGATCGCCTGCTATTACACTTTTTGTGAGGCAAGAGGGAAAAAATGGCTGTTTTGGCATAGTTTTAAAAAAATTTTTTTTGCAGCATTCACCTGGGGGGCCATCTCATGTAATATTTTTATGGAGAAGGATGTTATGAATGTGGCGATACCCAATATGCCTAACATTTTTATTTTTGGAAAGTTTTACACATTAGATGTATTTTTGAACAGAATAAAATCTTTTTTTTTGTGCTGCCATTTTCTGAGAGCCATATTTTTTTAAATTTTTCGGGCGATTGTCTCAGGTAGGGTATCATTTTTGCGGGACAAGAAGACGGTTTGATTGTTACCATATTGGGTTAAATACGCCTTTTTGATCACCTGCTATTACACTTTTTGTGAGGGAAGGTGACCAAAAAATGGCTGTTTTGGCACTTTTTTTTTTTTTTTTTTTAACTGCGTTCACCTTACGGGGTGGATGATATAATATTTTTATAGAGCCAATTTTTTTTTTTACTTTATTTTGGGAAAAGTGTACTTTTTTTTTTTTTTTTTTTTTTACTTGAAACTTTTATTTTTTTTGTAAAACTTTATTTTTTTTCACTTTTTTTTCACTTTATTTAACTTTTGGGGGTCTGACCACGGCACATCGAGGGTTAATACGCCTGCATCGGTGAAAACACCGATGCGGTTGTACGCAGCAGGGGTCCAGCTACTGGGCACAGACGGTACCCCGCAGCTGATCGGGCGGGCGCAGCTCCTTCCCCCCAGCCGATCAGCGCGCCGTACTAGTACTAGTACATGTACGGCTCTGGTCGGGAAGGGTTTAAAGGGCCGGAAGACTGTTTGTTTGAAAAAAGCTGCAGCTGCTAATCCGAACACTTCTGCGGTGTGGCAAGTAAAGCTTGCTGAAATTTAAAGGGCCAGTAGCCCATGTGAGAGAGACTGTCATGTTGGAATTTTTTTTTTTTTTTGTGAAGGTCACTATGATGGCAGGTGTCGCTGTGCCAAGTTCATATAGTGCCCCTGAGCAGCTGATGAAGCAGCTGATGCAGGACTGTGCAATGAAGGATTCTTTAATCAGAAGAGCTGATAAAGAGAATGAAAGGTCCTGTGAAATGGTGATTGGGGGAATCCCGCTGGGGATTACACTAGATTCCCGCCAACGAGTGTCTTGGGTGATGCCCGATGTTCTGGACTTTCTGAAGGGGGGCCAGAGACAGAGACCACAGTGTCTCTAACCTTTGAAAAGGACTATAGTTCTGTGCAGTGAGAGCTGCTAAAATGTGAGATCCTGGAGGTGGAATTCGTGCTGGGCACAGACTTTCCGTGGTTTCGGCAGCTATGGAATGGAGAGATTGCTTTCAATGGTGCGACTAGAGAGTCCGAAGGAAAAGTCGGCAACCAAAGCGTTTCTCATGGCAACCACGGGATTGAGGAGTCGATATGTGATCCTGTGACCAGGAACCAGGGGCTGGAGGTTCCCGAGGAAGGAGGCGGACCTGAGTGGAGATGTCCCTGGAGAGACAGCGCCCTCATCTACTGGGTGTGTCGATACTGTGACGGCGTTTGGTAAGACCGATCCTCTTTGTGCGTGTGACATAGACAATGTGATAATGAGAGAGGCTTTGGAGGCTGGGCATGGTGCTGACCAGTGCCCTGGTGCCTAAGAAGATGTGATTTGTGGTGACAGCTGGCGGCAGTCGCTACCTGCCAAGCCGGTAAGTGTCATGACACTGGGACTAGAGACTGCAACAAAAATGTGTCATATTTTTGTGGATGGCAGTCCAGTCCAAGCCTTGTTGGATGCCAGGGGAGCCTGGTACATGGCAGCTTGGCTGATGGGGACTATGTGTTGGGCAAACACGTGACTGTGAGGAACATTTTATGGAGATAAATGGAGTGTGAGACTCCAGTGGGAACTGGGACTTATGAACTTGGGGTTGCAAATAGGCTCATGCATGATGTAGTGTTGGGTCATGATTTCCCCTTGTTTTGGGAGTTGTGAGGAAATGTGAGGTCATGTGAAATATGTGATGATGATCATGATTATGACCCTTTTCCTTTGCAGGTTGTGGTCGGGGAAGAAGCTTCCCTGGTTGGTAAAAACGTATGTGATGTAAAAATGCTAATTGATGTTGATAGCACATAACTGAGGGAACCCACTGTGGTAGATGTGCAGAAAAGTGTGGCATTGTTGCAGGGTGTACCACACATACCAGCTGCAGATGAGCAGTCTCCACTATGCTCGATAGTTAGTGAGGTCGAGTGCAGTGATAATAAAGGTGTGGTACCATACAAGGTAAATCGTCCATTTGCAAGAGAGCCTGAGAGGATTCAGGACACAAACCGTGCTAATGGGGGACTTAGCTCATATGTGCCCCTAGAGGTCAGGAATGAGATTGACAAGAGTGCTTTAGGTGATGTAGGTGCTGTGACTAATAGCAGCTCAGAGAAAGAGACTGGCGGGTCAGTTTCTTGGGAAACCAGTGTGGTTTCTAGTAGCAACCAGGGGTCAGTTGTCAGCAACTTGGAGAATAATAACCAAAGTAAAGTTCATGAGGGAGTAAAGACACAAAAGAGTAGAGGTAGAGAGTATAAGAGAAATGTGAAGCGGAAAAGAGTAAGAGAGGGTCTGGCCGTTAGATGGCCAACGGAGTCCCTTAGATGCTGTCTACAGGGTAGAGAGTTGGGCGTGATGATAAATCAAGCCCTGCTGGCCTGGGTATGGCAGAATAAAGGGAAAGCGTGTGTGTGTGTCCCCCCCCTCCCCCCCCACAGGTTTGAACAGAGGGGGGGGCGATATGTGGTGATGTGTGTAGTAATGTGAGGTGTGGGGTGTGTATCTCGCCTGGTTTGTCAGTATAGCAAGGTGAGAACTGAAATCCAGAAGTGGTATAGCTTCAGCAAGCATAGTTGCTGGAGCTAGTTTTTGTTTAATGTTGCATGGGCTGGATTTCTTGGACTGGGAGACAGGTTGGAAGTGGGAGTCTTCCAGTCCACACACCCTAATCCGTCACAGGTTTTCCCTGGCCCCAGGTGAGGCCAGCTGGATTAATCAGGCAGGGATAAATTAACCTGCACTGTGTGTTAGAGAGAGAGAGAAAGGCTGAGGAGGCCTGAGAGGTTAGAGCCTGCGGTGGCTCTGTGTGGTCTCAGCCAGTGGCTGGAAGTTTGGGGGACCCAGTGACCCTAGGAGAAGAGGGTCACACGGTCAGAGTTGGGAGGACTGTTGGACCATCTCCCCCCAAAGGTATGGTTGGAGTCACAGCCAGGAGGCTGCTGGACTGAACTGAGGAAGCCGCACTTAAAAGCTGTGTGTGAACAGCATTTTTATTTAGGTGAGTTAGCTGAACTATGTGTAGTCAGAGCCCAGCCGGGCAGGTGTTATTTTGATGGTTTTGTTTCATGCTGGAGCAAAGAGTGTGAAAATAAAGTTGTGTGGACTTGAAAATCTTGAAAATCCCGTGTTGTGAAGAAGTGTGTGATGTCGACCCCCTGAGAGAGGAATCAATTCCTTACACATACATGGTGTCATAGAATCCAAGGTATCAAATAATGATATATCATAAACACATATATATTGAATAATATAAATTTATTAAAATAATAATAATAATAATAAATATTATTTGGTTGGTACAGGCCACGGTGCATAGTGTTACCAAGTAATTATATACTTAAATATTACCAATTAATACTTCCAATAGTCCACCCTAAAAGGGTGACTTTACCCTTTCACTAAGTACCGTGACAAAAAGAGGGGGGGGTGGGTGGGGATCTTCTGTGCTGTCGCTGCGTGAATGCGCAGCACTAACGGTTTCCTTTTCTTTTATAGGTACCTCCGCGAGATCTTCTGGGACTCCTCCAATCAAGATGCTTCACTCTCCTCGAGGAACAGGCTGTTCCACTCCACCTGATGTCAGGTAAGTTTACTTATTAACACCTCTTGCACATGCAAATAGAGGCTTCATGACACCATGACTCCCCTATTTGCATCCGCAATCAGGTACGTACATGGTGTCATAGAATCCAAGGTATCAAATAATGATATATCATAAACACATATATATTGAATAATATAAATTTATTAAAATAATAATAATAATAAATATTATTTGGTTGGTACAGGCCACGGTGCATAGTGTTACCAAGTAATTATATACTTAAATATTACCAATTAATACTTCCAATAGTCCACCCTAAAAGGGTGACTTTACCCATAACGCCATATAGCCTGCTGTATGGCTAAAAAGCCCCGTGACCTTCGATCATATTTTGTAAACCAACCACTAATATGTCTTGCCCAATTCCGGACAGGATATTACTCTCTTCGTAAAGACCAACAGAAAAACCTTCAAGCTCCTCATGTCTGTAAGATTTTCCGTTAACGGAATTCATGAATTTTTCTAATTTTTTATTAATTCTTATACGAATTTTTTCCAAAAATGCCATATTTTTTGCTTTCCAATTATAACGGGGGATAATTTCGGAAAAAATTAGTTTAGTATTTGGCAACCTAGTGTGTAATTGAGTAAACATATTTTTTAGTTCAATAATTAATTCGTGCGTTTTTGATCTGCCTACTTCAAACGAACCTGTATGTACAATTAAAATGTTAGGAGGAGGATAGTTTTTTAGCTTTAACAAGCATTCATGAAAAACATATTTTGCTCTCAATTGGATCTTATTCAACCAAATTATCTTAAATTTATCCTGAAAACCTAAAGAGTCCGATTTAAATCTGAAGAGGGATCTCTTTTTGGCTTCTTCAATAATTTCATTTCCGATTATCCAGACGCACTTCTGGGTATCTGAAAGAAGATAATGATAATTCAGGTCTAATATAAATCTTATATCGGTTAGATGACCATCTACCAATTTTCTTTATGGTATTCCTATTAAGACCCAATTCTGCTGCTAACGTGGCAGCTCCGATTCTGAATGAGTGTGAGGATATTTTTTCCTTACTAAAACCTGCTTTTTCTTTGCATTTTTTTAATATAAAATTAAATTGAAATTTAGTGAGCGGGCTGAGGTCGGAATGCATAAACAAAGGTCCTATTGCAGGGGATCTAACAGATAACCAATTCTTAAGGGCTAAAACCGGACAAAGATTATTAGAAGAGAAAGAGTGTAATCTAAGATGTGTACCTTTTGCTGTTTGGTCAGTTTTTGATCTTTTTATTAGTAAAATTAAATGATCTTTGAACAAAGATAAATCATTTATCATTAATGGAGCTTGACTATTTCTATTTGTTGCAGTGAATTCGCTTATGCGAAGAGCTCCAAAAAAGGCAACTAGAAATGCCGCTTTAAAAAGAAAGGCCTCATAGTTGGAGGAACATAACATAGGTAAGTGAGACAAGAATATTTCTAACAAATTTAACGAAATTGGTCTAGTTCTGGCTAACATAACTCTATTACTTTTCATGCCTTTAATGATTTGTTTTAATAAAAAACTGGAAGTTGTAGGTTCAACATTGAAAATTTTTTGAAAAAATGAAATACCTGACAATATTTTTTGAATATAACCAGGTTTCCTACCTGTTTTAAAAAGGTCTAAGCAGAACAAAATAATGTTTTTTGAATTATTTTCCAAATTTTTTAAACCGTTAACCATACAAAATTTTTTCCACATGTTCCATGCAGCTACATACGCAGCCCATGTATTTTGAGCTACTGATTTAGATAGTAACTCATTAATCAGTTCCATATCTCTTCCCAAAGATGTCGGGGGCAAGGAATTCCAGCTGCATTTGGTACCAATTTTCTGAATATCGTAAAGTTCTGTCGAGATAAAGAATCCGCTATAATGTTATTTTTTCCTTCCAAATATTTAGCTTTTAACCATATATTGTTGTGAAGACAAGTAAGAGTAATCAATCTCAGTACATTTATTACCTCATGGGATTTGGCTGATAAGCAATTTAATGCAAATACAACTCCTTTGTTGTCAGAGTTGATTAGAATACGTCTGTTTTTGAACTCTTTACTCCAAATTGATAAAGCTATTAAAACTGGGAATAATTCCAGAAATACAATGTTTTTTATAAATGGTTGTTCTAACCAGTGTGAAGGCCATTTTTCGGCTGACCATTGATTACCAAAAATAGTTCCGTAACCGATTGAACCAGCAGAGTCTGTATATAGCAATAAAGAGTCGTTATCTACAAAATCTTCCTGCCAAATGGTTCTGCCGTTGTAAGATTCTAAAAATTTTAACCAAATTTTTAAATCATCTTTTAATGGTTTTGTTAAGCGAATATGAGAGAAAGGAGATTTTAAACCTCTAGTAGCGGCGTACAATCTTTTTGAAAAGACTCTGCCCATGGGAATTACTCTGGTAATAAAATTTAAAGATCCCAGGGCAGATTGAAGACGTTTTAGAGTCGTCTTTTTTGATAACAATAATCTATTTAACAATAGGCAGGACGATTGGATTTTTTCAGCAGGTATTCTAAATTCCATACTTGTGGTATCTATAGCAATACCCAAGAAGGTAATAACTTCAATTGGGTAAACCGTTTTTTCTTCTGCTAGAGGTACATTGAAATATGTAGCTACATTTTTGAATGTTTGAAGTAATTTAATACAGTTGTCGGTACCCCGTGTTCACCTATAAATAAGAAGTCATCGAGGTAGTGTAACACATAACCTCCGTTGGAGTGGCTTTCTACCATCCATTGTAAAAATGAGGAGAAGGCTTCGAAATAGAAACATGACAAGGAGAAGCCCATAGGGAGGGCCTTGTCGTAGTAAAATTTGTCCTTGAAATGAAAACCTAGGGAGTTATATCCTTCAGGTGATACCGGCAAAAGACGAAATGCTGATTTAATGTCTGTTTTAGCTAATAGGGAAAACCTACCCGCCTTTTTTAATAAAGACAGAGCATTGTCAAAAGAAGCGTAATGAACTGAAGTAACCTCTTTATCAATTAAATCATTTAACGAATGATGCTTGGGGTATGATAGATGATGGATTAATCTATAATTATTTGGCTCCTTTTTTGGTACTAAACCTAGAGGAGATAAACGAAAATTCCTAAATGGCGGGGAGTTAAATGGACCAGCTACTCGATTTTCAAGAATTTCCTTGTCAATTTTTTCTTGTACTGCATTAGTATTTAGGTTAACGGATTTTAAATTGGGTACAATAGAACAACCTGTACCTTCAAAAGGCGGAACGTAAAAACCAAGCTTAAAACTGTCAATTAGGATTTGAGACATCATTTTGTTTGGATAAAATCCTAAACATTGAATGATTCTTGGTATGTTCAGAGGAGTCACCTGCTCTATTAGGCTCGGTGCTCTTGGCAATCTGCCAATTCTGTTTTTTGTAACATTTGGTAGCTGAGTGGGAGCCGGAACAGAAACTACATTCGTGCTTATATTTACAGTTGTTTTGCCATTTGCAGTTTGACTCATTAAAAGCAAAGCAGATGCCTTTTTTGCTGAATTGAGTACGAAAACTACTATTTCTTTGGGGTAACATCAAGTTTATCCAGAGGCCAACATCCTTAGATCCCCAATTTAATTCAGGATAAACTGCTAATTTTTGACGAAAAGATTCGTCGTAGTTTAGCCACGCTGTACCTCCAAAGTTCTTATGGGCCTCTAGGATGCTGTCTTGATGGTGGAAAAGACCACTGCATAAATTTGGGTGTTTTTCACCTATAACCGCAGCGTAAATGCTGAACGCTTGGAGCCAATTATAAAAAGATTTTTGATGAATTCTTTTCTTTTCATCATCGTCTTTTTTATCAGATTTTAAATTATCTTTAGCAGAAGGTAGAAGGGTAAATATATCAATATACTCTTTATTCCAAATTTTTTCTTTAATTTGACGTGTAAGATGAAATCCAAGAGGAGAAATCTGACACGTCATTACTTCCTTTAAGGCGGTCTCTTTTATCCCACTAATGTCTGATGTAGGAATAAAAGTTTTTTCTTTGGAATAATTAGTAGAACTATCAATAAACTGAGGGTTAGCGTTAATGATTTCTAATTCTTTTTGACTCACTATGTCAGAATGACTGTCCTGGACAGACCAAACTGACATAGGATTTTTGTTAGTTTCATTAGAAGATAAAAATGAAAGGAATTCTTTAAATATTTGAATTTTTTCTGTAGGAAAATTAAAAGGGTTTTTAAAATTGTCTTTTGCAGGGGGGTCAGTGCACTGCAAATAGCAGTCACTTTTTGATGTATGTGAAGGGTTAAACAGCTCACCCTCCTGAAGATTAACGGCAGTTGTCTCGTTCAGCTTGCTATGATGTTTTCTGTTGGCAGCTGTTGGGGACCGTTGGGCAGCTGCATAGCGATGGCTGTCTCTGCTTCTCGCGCCCGATGGCGCAGAAGGTAAGCCTTTCTTTCTTCTAGGTATCTGTGGGGGAGAAAAAGTCTTTTTCTCCTTCCTGGATCTCTTTGAAGGAGGAGGTGAGAGCGGAGCATCGCTGTGCTGCTGCACAGCGATGATGTCATCAGAGGAAGCCGGCTCTGCGCTCAGCCTAGGAACTGCAGCGCAGACCGGATCAATGGATCGCAGATCGTCGGAAGGTAAGTCTAACTGTAGACATTTCTTTAGCCAGGTTTCACCTCCTCTTGATTCAGCTTTGTTTATAAGCTGCTTGAGGAGGTCTTCCATGGTTTGTATGTGGAGAACTTCTGATCTTCTGTGCTGTCGCTGCGTGAATGCGCAGCACTAACGGTTTCCTTTTCTTTTATAGGTACCTCCGCGAGATCTTCTGGGACTCCTCCAATCAAGATGCTTCACTCTCCTCGAGGAACAGGCTGTTCCACTCCACCTGATGTCAGGTAAGTTTACTTATTAACACCTCTTGCACATGCAAATAGAGGCTTCATGACACCATGACTCCCCTATTTGCATCCGCAATCAGGTACGTACACTCTCTCCACACTATCGAGACGTGCCTGTTCTGAAAGTCACCCCACACCAGCAACGTGAACCACTGCACGCAAGTATCCCCGTGAGGGGAACACCCTGAACTGGGTTTGGTATCATTACCCCTCCTTTACTTATGTTGGGATATATGGTCCATTGAAGCTATTTTTAGCGCTGGGCTACGTTATATGTGGACGGCCCAGTCAGTCAATTTATGACATATGTTCCGTAAACCTCCAATGATTTATCTAATTGGGGGCTCTATACCTATTGACTGAAGGTTGCGGTGTGTTCTTTATTGTTCTTATCTGTGGGCGAACTTTGCATGAAATCTGAAGAAAATTACCGGGTATTCCACACTACCTGGGACACTAATCTGGGAAACAATTCCCTCTTTTTGTATATAGTCCCCTGAAGAGCCATCTTTGTTTAATATGGTGAAACGCGTAGGGACATAGGTAGTATTGGACTTGTTCCAATACTAAGTGAGAACTATCTTGAGGTGACTGTACCTTATTTATCTTTGACCACAGTATCAGTGGCAAGAGATAACCAGTTCGCAATAGTATAGTGTGGAATGTGTTCTACTTTGTTTGTGTCTTCTTGCACCTTTTCCACACACATTGTTTGGTATATTTTTATGTGGATCACATATTCAGTGTGGTCCAATTGATCTCGTTTGTGTTAGAAACTTAATATCAGGATCAGTAATACCATTGTGCTATTCTATTTATTTAATCATGGTATATCTATTTATTTAATCAAGCATATTTGATACCTGATCAGTATTTTTTATTTTATTTTTTGTATATAGTGATGTATATGTCGCAAGTTTGTATCTGACTGACATGACGATATTTGGACCAGCACCTAGGGTGGCGGGTATCTTTCCTGTGCCAGGGACACTACAGGGATTGTAGGAGGTTCCTGACACGGGATCGCCCCTATCGGGGTGGGTGTTCCGTTCCTTAGGCAGGGCTTAAATAGTGGTTAGGGCAAGTATTAGGGTATTTTTTCTGCTAGGATTCAGATAGTATATCATCCTGTTTACAGTCATACCCTATCTTGAACCACATCGCACTCTACAAACAGGCCCTCCGATTTACCACACTGACTTTATGTGACACATTGGCACTTGGGTGTGTTGACATTATTGATGTTGTGTGTGTTTTTGAGATTGGATACGGTCTCTTCTTAATGTATTTATTATTAAAAGTTATGTTTTAGAGGTTATTTCTTCTGTGATTACATAGTGATCCCTCAAGATACAATGGCCTCAGGATACAATGTTTGCAACATACAATGGTCTTTTCTGAGCCATCACAAGTTGAAACCAGACTCAACATACAACAACAGACTCATATCCAACCAATCCAGGCCACTTCTCTGGTAAAATAACTGTATTAGTTATTAGTTAGCAGCTGTTCCTGATTTATATGTAAGGACTTGTTTTATCTGTCTTAGTTATCTTCTGCTTATTTTTCACTGTATGTGTGTGTGTGTGTGTCTATATATATATATATATATATATATATATATATATATATTTTAGCAAGCTTCGTGTGGGTCTTTTTGTGCAGTCTATTTGTTTATTTAGTTTGTTGTTCGTGTGATTAATAACTTTGAAGCCAACATATCCAATAAAGTAAACCTTTTACTACAAAATACAAACAAATTCTATTGTAAAATATCATTTATGTATTTATTTAATTACACAGAAACCATTAAATTATTAAACAGTTCAACAATTTCGATAATTGTGGAACATTAGTAATGAAAAGGGTGAAAACATTTTAATTTATTTGGAATCTAAGACAGTGCTCTTTGGTAGACCGCTGTGTTGTTCTCCAATGCAAGTATATAAAGGTTTCTGCCTCAGCCAACTCTAGAGAAGGCAACATATAGTTGTCCCTGAGAGAAGCATGGTTGCTCTAAGTGGACTCCAACAATTTTCAGTGACTGGCCTCATGCCTTGTTGTCATCGCAAAAGAATTTTCAGAGAGGAAACTGTAGTCTGTACACTGTAATCATCATGTATTAAAGGGATTCTGAGAACAGCTAGTCAGTGTTGTAGCCTCAATCACAAGAGGCATGCACTGTTTCACACACAGTTGGGTTCCATTGCATCTACATTTCTCAACAGTATTATTGGAGATGCCAACGTTCAATTCTAAGTGATGTGGTGGAATTCCAGTTGGTTCCAAGTAATTCAAAAACTCAACAGGTTATTCTATGCTATCCTCAAGATTCATGTAGTGTCAACAGCAGTGTATGTAATTTTTTTTTTTCCTGGTATCTCCTCAGAATTTGAGCACTGATCACATTCACTGCATAGTTCCTGAGAGACAAAATTACTCAATTGCAAAGCCAAGGATAGTAAATGTCCCTCCCTTGTGCAACTACTGTAAGTCGTTTCTCTAAGAAACTCATGGCTCACTTGTTGATGATCATGTCATTTTGGTGATTGCCAATCAAACTTTGACAAACCTAAACCATTAATTCGCAGGTTTTTTT
This sequence comes from Rhinella marina, assembly GCA_900303285.1. Taxonomy (NCBI): domain Eukaryota; kingdom Metazoa; phylum Chordata; class Amphibia; order Anura; family Bufonidae; genus Rhinella; species Rhinella marina. The sequence goes on from ONZH01003378.1 coordinate 57,513, forward strand.
CCTGATTCTCCATTTTTGAGGCGTCAACTGCAGCAAGTTATAGTTTGCATGCTGTTGGGTGAGAGGCAAAATATCTTCAGCCAACCTCAGAGCTCCTGAGGTTTGGAAGGGCGGCAGCATGTGAGAATGATCAAAAAGAGCTCTCTGATTTTGACAGGTGATCTGCTTATCACTGCCTCCTGAATGCAATCATGCTGTTGTAAGTCACTCACAAGCAAGCCAAGTCTCTTTGTATGGTCGACAAAGCGTACTGTTGACTGAAATGAGTGCCTCAAAAAGATGTTGGACTTTGAACAACATTAAGCCGCATACAAAGTTAGGATGACCAGAGCATTAATACCAATAGCATCTTGGACAGGAATGAGTATGCCTTATTTTTGAGATCACCATATCTTTTCTGTAGTCCACATGTAGTAAGTTGGAATGTCAACATAGAGCAGGATTTTTGAAAATGTATCTAATTGACACAGTTCAAAAAGGGCCATCAGAGTTGTTTTAGGCAGATTCTAAACTCTTTATGCTGTATTGTCAGTAGTTAAATATACTCTCTGGCCATTCTCCAAGTGAAAAAAAGAGATGCTAAACCAATTTGATGTTGCTTGTGAATGGGGAATCTGATAACTTGACACACATCTTCTTTTTAAGCGGGCATGTTGATACTGTGGAACTTTATCTGCAACATCGATATGGCCTTGAAATACTTTGCAGGGAAGTGGCGAATATGGGATGACAAAGTCATGTTTCACAATGTTGGCCTGGCTCGGGAATTGCATGATTTCTGAACAATCTGAATTGCACCTGAAAGTAATGAAGATATGTGGCCAATAGAGATGAGCGAGCATACTCGTCCGAGCTTGGTGCTCGTTCGAGTATTAGGGTACTCGTAAGTGCTCGCTGCTCGGACGAGTATCTCGCCATGCTCGAGGAAATGGCAACTTCCGCATCGTGCTTTTTTGGCGCCTATAAACACAGCCAATCACAAGCCAGGAGACTCTACGGTACACCCAGCATCACGTGGGGCCCTTACATGTCGATAGCAGGGGTTGGCTGGCCTGATCAGGTGACCCTGGAATATACTAGTGACTGGCCACGGTGCTCGGCTCAGATGCCGTCTGGATGTCGTTAGGGATAGAGCTGCTGCCTTTCAGGGAGAGTGTTAGGGCCTGCATTTAGTTCTCTGTTAGGCAGGAATCACCCACAAAGAACCCAACAGCCCTTCTAAGGCCTAGAAGACATTTTTTTTTTGTCTACTGGCTTGGCTGGCTGGCACTAGTAGTGCAGCTATCGCCATATACAACCCCCTTTTTTTTTTATGTTATATCTCAGTGATACAAATCCATTGCACACAGCAGTGTGGAACCATTCTGTGTGTCACAGTTCAGTACACTCACTATTTTCTGTCCAGGTGACACTTTCTGTACGTCACAGAATAGAACCAAGTCATTTGCTACCTGTCACGTATACAGCTTGATCCTAAAAATCTCTGTGCGACATTTGTCTGGGTCGCAGTCTAAATAGCCACCGTCAGTAGGGTGTCAGTCAGCTGTATGATAGTTTCTGCACGTCACGTTTCAAAAAAAACAAAACTAAAAAAAAAATACAACTAATTTTTTATATATATATTTTTTTTTTATATATTTTTTTTTTAGTTTAGTTTTTTTTTGAAACGTGACGTGCAGAAACTATCGTACAGCTGACTGACACCCTACTGACGGTGGCTATTTAGACTGCGACCCAGACAAATGTCGCACAGAGATTTTTAGGAACAAGCTGTATACGTGACAGGTAGCAAATGACTTGGTTGTATTCTGTGACATACAGAAAGCTAAAACAACAAATACAACTAATTTTTTTTATATATTTTTTTTTATATTTGTTGTTTTAGCTGAGTGATACAAATCCATTTCACACAGCTGCATGTAACCTTTCTGTGTGTCACAGTTCAGCACACTCACTCCAATCCGTATATTCTGTCCAGGTGACACTTTCTGTACGTCACTTAATTAAACCAGACTGAACAAGTTTGTGGGTTTCAGTACACCAGGCCCGTTTATTTATTTATTTTTTAATATCATACACTTATATACAGAAAATGTTGAACCCCAGGGCTAAGGGTCGAGGACGAGGGTGTGGGCGTGGGCATTCAATTACTGCAGGGGGCAGAGGCCGTGGTCCTGGGCAGGGTGAGACAGTACCTGCTGATGAGGGAGCTGCGGAACGCCACAGAGCTACACTCCCTAGCTTCATGTCTCAACTTACAGGGACACGTGGTAGAGGACTGTTGAAACCACAACAGTGTGAACAGCTGATCTTGTGGATTGCGGACAATGCTTCAAGTAATTTGTACACCAGTCAGTCTTCCACGCAGTCCACCCACGTTACCCAAGGGAGCACTCCTCTGGCTCCTCCACCTCAACCTCCTATCCCCCAGTCTGCCCCCTCCCAGGAAAATTTGGAATGCGATCCGGCATACTCTGAGGAACTGTTTTCTGGACCCTTCCCAGAGTCACAAACCACTTCTCAGGTTGCTGCTGACCTCTTTCCCGATGCCCAAGTTTTCCAACTGTCGCAGTCTGTGGGTGATGATGATGATCATGATGACAATGTTGAGTTAGTGGAAGAAGTTTGTAAAGAGGTGTCGGACGATGAGGAGACACCGTTGTCAGACAGTGGTGAAGTTGTTGTCAGGGGAGGAATTCCGAGGGGGGAGCAGACTGAGGAATCGGAGGATGACGAGGTGACTGACCAAAGCTGGGTTGATATGCCGAGTGAAGACAGTGCTTCTGAGGCGGAGGCGAATGCTGCACCAGAACAGGTTGGAAGAGGCAGTGGTGTGGCCAGAGGGAGAAGCAGGGCCAGAGCTGGTGCATCAGCAGCAACTGTTTCACGTAGTGAAGCTCCCGTGGCGAGGCCTAGATGTTCGCAAGTCTGGAGGTTCTTTAAAGAAAGTGAGGATGACCGACGGACTGTGGTGTGCAACCTGTGCCACACCAGGATCAGCAGGGGTGCCACCACTACTAGCCTAACCACCATCAGCATGCGCAGGCATATGAGTGCTAAACACCCCACTCAATGGAACCAAGGCCGTTCACCACCTCCTGCGGGTCACACCACTGCTCCTTCCCCTGTGTCACTCGCTGCCTCTGCTAGTCAACCCCCTGCGTCACTCGCTGCCTCTGCTAGTCAACTCCCTGCCCAGGACCCCGGCACGAGCGCCTCCCACCGGAAAACCACACCTTCGCCTCCACGATCCTCCACAGTGTCCACCAACGTGTCCCAGCGCAGCGTTCAGCTGTCTTTACAGCAGACACTGGAGCGCAAGAGGAAATACAGTTCCACCCACCCACATGCCCAAGCCCTCAACGTCCACATCTCCAAATTGCTTAGCCTGGAGATGCTGCCCTATAGGCTGGTAGAGACCGAGGCCTTTCGCAATCTCATGGCGGTGGCTGCCCCTCGGTATTCGGTCCCCAGCCGCCACTATTTTTCCCGATGTGTCGTCCCAGCCCTACACCAGCACGTGTCAGAGAACATCATCCGTGCCCTGACCAACGCAATTTCTGAGAAGGTCCACCTAACCACGGACATGTGGACAAGTGCTGCCGGGCAGGGACACTATATCTCACTGACGGCACATTGGGTTAACTTGGTGAAGGCTGGGACCGAGAATGACCCTGGGGCAACTCATGTACTGCCCACACCGAGGATTGCGGGGCCTACCTCGGTCACGGTCTCTCAGACGTACTATGCCTCCTCCTCCGACCCCTCCTCCTCCTCCACCTCCTCCTCTGAATTACCATCCGTGGGCATGGCGCCTTCAGTCGGTAGCTCTAGGCGCAGCAGCAGTGCCGTGGGTAAGCGCCAGCAGGCGGTGCTCAAACTGCTGAGCTTAGGTGACAAAAGGCACACCGCTCAAGAGCTGTTACAGGGCATCACGGCGCAGACCGATCTGTGGCTGGCACCGCTGAACCCCAAGCCAGGCATGGTTGTGTGTGACAACGGGCATAACCTGGTGGCGGCTCTGCAACTCGGCAGACTGACACATGTGCCATGCCTGGCCCACGTGTTCAATCTCATAGTTTAGCGGTTCCTCAAGACATACCCCAATCTGTCTGATTTGCTCACCAAGGTGCACCGCATCTGTGCGCATTTCCGCAAGTCGACCACAGATGCTGCCATCTCAGGGCAGCGCAGCGCCGCCTACAACTGCCTGCTCACCGACTGTTGTGCGACGTGCCCACGAGATGGAATTCGACATTAAACATGTTATCCAGAGTTTACCAGCAGCGCAGAGCGATTGTAGACTGCCAGATGTCAACTTCCACAAGAACTGGTAGTCAGGTCAGTCAGATTCCTCAAGTCTACAATGAGGAGTGGACGTGGATGTCTGATATCTGCCAGGTGTTGAGCAACTTTGAGGAGTCAACACAGATGGTCAGCGGCGATGCCGCCATTATCAGCCTCACCATCCCGCTGCTTTGCCTGTTGAAAAACTCACTGCTCAGCATCAAGTCGGATGCTTTGCGCTTGTCACAAGAGACGGTGGAGGAAGATACGTCGGTTGATAGCCAGAGCACCCTCCGTTCTGTTTCTCAGTGCGTATCGGAGGAGGGGGATGAGGATGAGGAGGAAGAGGATGAGAATGTTGGCGAGACAGTAGAGGGTACCAGTGCTCAGTTCTTAACTCTTGAGCGTGTATGGGCTGAAGAGGAGGACTTGGAGGAGGAGGAGGAAATGGAGAGTCAGGCCAGTGAGGACAGGAAATTCTTGCATGTTGGGACTCTGGCGCACATGGCAGACTTCATGTTAGGCTGCCTATCCCGTGACCCTCGCGTTAGAAGCATTTTTTCAAACACCGATTACTGGGTATTCACTCTCCTGGACCCACGGTACAAGCAGAACCTTTCCACTCTCATCCCTGCAGAGGAAAGGAGTATGAGAGTGAATAGATATCAACAGGCCCTGGTGCACAAGCTGAAACAATTCTTCCCATCTGAGGCCGCTAGCGGCAGAGGGCATGGTTCTGTGGGCCAAGTAGCAGGGGAGAGGAGGCGAGCAGGCAGCTTGTCCAGCACTGGCAGGGGAACGCTCTCCAAGGCCTTTGCCAGTTTTATGTCACCCCAGCAAGACACTGTCACCTGTCCCCAGTCTAGGCAGAGTAGGGGGGAGCTGTACAGAAAGATGGTGAGGGAGTACCTAGCTGACCATACCAACATCCGCAGCGATCACTCTGCTCCATACAACTACTGGGTTTCAAAGCTGGACACGTGGCCTGAACTGGCGCTGTACGCCTTGGAGGTGCTGGCCTACCCTGCCGCTAGCGTGCTGTCAGAGCGGGTATTCAGTGCAGCTGGTGGCGTCATCACCAATAAGCGTACACGCCTGTCAACTGACAGCGCTGACAGGCTGACGCTTATTAAAATGAACAAAGCCTGGATTTCACCGGAATTCAAATCTCCTCCGGGGGAAAGCAGCTAAAATTTAACATTACTTATGTATCCGATTCCTCTTCTCTACTCCTCCTCCTCCTCCTCCATATCATCTTTGCCTAACGCTGACCAAAAAAACGCCATTTTTCAGAGGTCCAACTGGCACTCTTACCACAATTTTTCAGGAGGGCCCCCTACAGGCCCTCTATTCAAACAATTTTTCCAGAGGTCCACCTACAGGCCCTCTCTCCAAACAATTTTTCCGGAGGTCCACCTACAGGCCCTCTCTCCAAACAATTTTTCCGGAGGTCCACCTACAGGCCCTCTGTCCAAACAATTTTTCCGGAGGTCCACCTACAGGCCCTCTGTCCAAACAATTTTTCCGGAGGTCCACCTACAGGCCCTCTCTTCAAACAATTTTTCCGCAGGTCCACCTACAGGCCCTCTCTCCAAACAATTTTTCCGGAGGTCCACCTACAGGTCCTCTCTCCAGTTCCAGTTTCCAGTTTTATTTGCGCAAACTGCGTAAATTTTATTTTTGGGATAGGTGTGAAAAATATTACCTGCGTATCTATATTGCCCAACATTGGATACGGTAGCAACTAGAAGACCAAACACATGCTGCCCACAGGGTTCCGCAAATTCCTGGTCCACAATGTCAAGGAGCTCGAGGTTCTGTTGATGAGCAACAAGTCCTTCTGTGCAGAAATCACCCACAAAGTCTCCATTTAAGAACCTAAAGACCATTGTGGAGAGAGCGGCACAGCACGCCATCAAAGTGACGAACCCCAACGCCAGACTGCTCAGCGAAGATAACGAATAAATATCTCTGTGGTTATTTGCGCTAAATAAAAGTTAAATAAACACCAAAAAAAATAAAAAATTGATCTGTTCCTGTGCCTGATCCACCCAAGTTGAATCTGTCCCATCATGAGAAAGTCCCCCCAAGGAGTCCCCACTGTAACTTGCTTCCCATACAACTACCTCACCCCCCGACACCTGTGTCTCGCCATTGTCCACCACCTCCTCAGACAACACTGGTAAATCCCCACTGTCAGCACACGGAAACTGCAAAAGGTCTTGCGAATTGGGGAAGAGAATGTTCTGGGCTAGCACATCAGAGAAGGGGTGACTATGGGGTTCCAGGGAGTACGTGACCACATGCAATCTCCATCTAAAAAGTCATGCCACGCTTGATCGAGCTCATAATTGACAATTGTACCGGTTGATGCTAAATTTTTAAGTTGGGGTCCTGCATCGTCATTCTAACTACATCCGGCTGTTGTCACCACCACACACGCTAGCCCAGGGGGCACTCCTCTTGCTCTTCCAGCTCAACCTCCTTCCCCCCAGCCTTCCACCCCACCTACAGGCCCTCTCTCCAAACAATTTACGTCTTTGTCCTATCTTTCTCTCTCTCTTCATACTATTTTTCCGGATAGCTGCCATATGCGGTATTAAACTGAGTAGTATACATAGAAGACATACCACACTTGATCAATCTCATAATTTATGACTGTACTGGTTGATGCTAAATTTTTAAGTTGGGGTTCTGCGTCGTCATTCTAACTACATCCGGCTGTTGTCACCACCACACACGCTAGCCCAGGGGACACTCCTCTGGCTCTTCCAGCTCAACCTCCTTCCCCCCAGCCTGCCCCCCACCTACAGGCCCTCTCTCCAAACAATTTACCCGGATAGGGGACGTATTAGATATTGTACTGATGTTTTTTTTTGTTCTTCTTTTAATTGCCTCCTGACCTGTGATAGGCAGAGCATGGACATGTCCCCTTAGCTGCAGTTGGAAAGACACTCCCCTGGCCAGAGCAAGCTCGTTTTCCGTGGTCGAAAAATCCATGAAATATAGGGTCCCAAGATAGGGGACGTATACGGTATTAAACTGAGAAGAATCGATACCGTACCGGTTGATGCTACAGTTTTTCCAAATCCATTCCGGCTGTTGTCACCACCACACACGCTAGCCCAGGGGGCACTCCTCTGGCTCTTCCAGCGAAACCTCCTTCCCCCCAGCCTGCCCCCCACCTACAGGCCCTCTCTCCAAACAATTTACCCGGATAGGGGACGTATTAGATATTGTACTGATGTTTTTTGTTTTTCTTCTTTTAATTGCCTCCTGACCTGTGATAGGCAGAGCATGGACACATCCCCTTAGCTGCAGTAGGAAAGACACTCCCCTGGCCAGAGCAAGCTCTTTTTCCATTTTCCGTGGTCGAAAAATCCATGAAATATAGGGTCCTAAGATAGGGGACGTATATGGTATTAAACTGAGAAGAATCGATACCACACATGCCCCAGTAGGAGAATTTGGGGTAATGGTGGGATTAGGCAGCCTCAGAGGCATCCATGCATGCTGCACCTGCTGTTTCCTGTCCATTTCCGTGGTGTTTCCATCATTTTCTGAGGTTTCCAGGTTTTCACCCAGCCTTCCCTAGGCAGAGCCTTGGTCCCCTACAAAAATGCTCGAGTCTCCCATTGACTTCAATGGGGTTCGTTATTCGAAACGAGCACCCGAGCATCGGGAAAAGTTCGACTCGAATAACGAGCACCCGAGCATTTTAGTGCTTGCTCATCTCTAGTAATGTCGCAATAAGAAAAAAAAAAGCTAAGTGTAAATTTAATCTGCTTTAAAACGATGACACATTTACTGATCACGATTCATTTAGAAACATTCTCAAATTCTGTAGTCTGCAAATCATTTCAAAACTGATTTTCACGTATTAAAAAGTTGTGAACATCAAATGAATTTTGGCAATGTTGCTTGCTATGCTTTCTGCTTTGCATGCAAAAGTTGCCTAAAGCTGTGAACTAGTTGTCAGAACTTTCTATATTCAGCTCAAGAAGACAACCAAAAAGTAAGATGATGAAGTAAGTTATGTGAAATGTTCTAATCATATTCTTTTATTAGGTTAATTTTACCAGAATATGTACAATGAAGTCATGATGCGTAGATCACGAGTCCATTAAAGGGGTTCTCCGAGTTATATATATTGATGACCTATCCAAGGTGTTTCCATCTTTTTCTGAGGTTTTCACATGTTGGGGCAAACTTGACTTCGCAGAACCTTTGGCCCCTGCAAAAATATTCGGGTCTCCCATAGACTTTAATGGGATTCGTGATTCGGCTCGAACCCACAAATCCCGCGGAAAATTCGGGCCGGATTCCGAATCCCCGAATATTTTAGGATTCGATCAACTCTATTAGCTATGTGTTCCTACAGAGGAGGTTATGGTTGGAAATGGCTGGCAGGAACAGAGCTAACCACCTTGTTCCTCCCCTCCTGGTAGGAGAAAGCCCTGTTTCCTGCCAGAAGAGGGTGTTCCGAGTCAGCTAGAGAAGGGAGCGGAGTCTTCCTGTCTAGATAGTGCTGGAGTGAGGAAGTACATGCACAGCTCCTACTCCTAGGAAGTGTTTCTAAATCCCCTGCTGAGACCAACACTCCAGAATGATTAGCAAAAGATGCTTTAAAGACATTGCTGCAAAGTGAGGAACTACAGTTCAGGCACCGCCACCTACCTAAACAACCACCAGGCCAGACAAATATCAAGCTTGCATTATGATGGACATCTATATTGACAAGTATCTGCTAGTGCCAATCAATTGCCATCCAACCAGCCACCATACCTCCTCATCTGGTGCCTGAATCTGTACTTTGCATAAGCTGCTCCTGGATGTACCACAATTTATATTTTGCACAAAGTAAAGGAAGAGGCTTCACTTCTTCAAACTACATTTCCACTGCATTGATCTCCATGGAGCATTATCCTGAGGAAGTACACCATGACACATCTCATCAGGGCCACTACAACTCCCATCCTCTGCACAGGCTCCTAAGGGGCTTGCTGCAGGTGTACATGATCTTCAATAATACATTCATACCCACATTGTTGATGGTTGAGATTGCCTTGCAGATGGAGGAATGGGCTCAGAGAATTCTATGAAAATATTCCCCAGACCATAACGCTGCCACCACCAGCTTGTCCATCCATCCAATGTGACTGACTGGAGAAGGCAACCATTTTAATTGAACAGTAGTCCAGAATTGAAATTCTTGCCTATGTAATTTAGGTAGCAGAGGTGCAGTGACCATCTGTTTCCTTCAGAGCCCCATATGCAGTAGGGGTTGCTGAACAGTTGTTTTAGACACATGTCTGGTAGCTCCCTGGTTCATTTTGGTGATGAGCTGCTCCACTTTAGCGTGTCGGTCGACCCTTAAACAGCAATGGTCACTTCTCACATTAATGGTAATAGTACTTTGCAGTTTCAACGTCGATTATTCACAATGGTACCATTTGTCTACTCATTCTACACTTTCACCACAGCAGCACATGAACAGTTCACAAACTGCACAGGTTCAGAAATGCTGCCACCCTTGGCTCAAAATCTAGTAGTTATCCCTTTTTTCAACTCTGGTAAATTGCCCCTTTTCCCATGAAAGCAATATCATACACCTTATATACATATATGTGTGTATATATATATATATATATATATATATATATATATATATATATAGCAATTATATACAATGTGGCAGTAGAATGGCACAGACAATGTGAAGTGTCAGACAGCACGTGACCTAGTCATGAACACCTGCGCCCTGATGTCCTCGCACAGCTCGCGATAGGATGCGGCAACTCAGGCTGCAGGGTGAAAGAGACCTGCATCACAGACGGCAGGATGCAGAAGCGCTAAAAATTGTTACTCGATAATTCACGACGTAAGGTAATTTTTCAGATTCAGTCAAGTCTCAAAAATACACATTAATTCATCATATCATGTGGTAATTTATCTTCCTGTACAGTAATTAATTGGTACACTATGACAGCAACACTTGCATTTACAAAATAATAACAAAAACAGACATACGATGATTATTTATATTAATGAGTATACTGTGAAATTTACTGATGATAGCAACAGGACTTTGGAAGCCCATGAATGCTTTTGTAATTACATGAACTTTTCCTCTGCCCTCCATCCTCTATAATGCTTCATGCATATAGTATGCAAAAGTTGTATGCATGGATGAGGAGTAGGAAGAGTAGGTGGTCATCTAGGACACCATTGATGAGGAAAGAGGGCAGCGTCAGAGTGGAGTTTCTTGGGCCCACCAGAGGAAATGATTCTGTGTATACACCCTCTGTGTATACAGAACACGTCAACTTACTGTATAAGTATTTTGTTACCATTGCACATGGAGGACTTATCATCGAAAGGTTAAATGGAATATCTTGTTCATAGGCGGACTGAATACAGCCTTTGTAATCCACCAATACCAGTTATGACAAGAGTTAAAAGTCCTTTACACATAATGATGTAGATATTAGGAAGTGATGGTGTCTTCTTGATAATATGGTGGTGGACTTCTTTTCCTACACGGGACCCTTTGGAGTTGAACAGACTATATGGTAGGTCCATCTGTGATCTGGTTACTGGCTCAAAGGTTTGCTTCAGCTTCTGTAGACCTTTGGAGCCCTGTTTTATTAGGAGTCTATTATTCTGCTTGAGCTTGAGCCGAACTGAAGATTCTCTGGTACTTTGATGAGCTGGTCCAACCCTCAAAGGAGGGAACAAATTATGAATTTTTGAAAAAAGTTTCCTAATCAGTCATCACTGTATAGACAAACATATTACTAGGGATTGGTGGGAAAAGAAGCAACCCTGGACAATTAAATGAATGAATGTCCATCCAATAGCTTTGATGCTGATGCTCATGATTCAAGGGTAGTGGGGCACATTCAGAAACCACAACATTAGGCACAATGGTTTCAATAGCTGACAACCAAACAGCTTTTTGCTACAGCACTGTACAGTGGTGGATCCTTTGGCGCAGGATTAATTTAAGGCATACATATTGTGCATTCTTATGCCACCTTGTAAGGAAGGATAAACTTTCCCACAGGGGACCATAAGGTTACACTCCCCTCAGGTAGTCTAGGATTGAAGGCAAACATAATCCACTAAAAAGGGAAGGTTGACTATAAAAGGTCAATAGAAGTACCAGGGGCAAAATGAATAACAAAGTTCACAGCATTCTCGGGTCAGAGTCAGATAACCACCAAGTATCAGCTATACAAGAGAGTAACAAAAGTCTTGAACAAGTTGGAATCAAAGTCATGAAACAGTAGGTCCTAAAATTTTAGGAAAAATAATATAACATGTTGGAGAGACATCCAAAGGTCAGCAACAATGAGGTTGGACTCAACAGACTAGCACTAAACCTTGGGCAGAGTCTGCAGACTAGATAGTGGTTTTAAATCTGCCAAATCATCTTCGACATTGGCTGCTATAACAACCCTGTCTTGGCAGTGCAGGACAGACGGTCCGGTGTCTAGTGCAGGCTGGGGTAGAAGAGCATCCCAGACTGATGAGAAACCCAAATCCCCCATACACATGTCTGCTTGGTTCAGTTGAGTGTGCATGTGTTTTCAATGGAGAGAGGGGAGTAAGTTCCTGCCAGATATCTCTGAGGATGACTTATATCCTGTGAGAACAAAAGATGGACATATTGAAATTCAAAATGCTGAATTCTTCTGTCAGGGGAAAGTCGTCACACCTGACACCAGAGAGAGGTGGGTTCAGTCGTCAGTCTAATGTGTATGGGGATCTTCTGACTCCCCTTCGACAGATGACATCGGGGTAGAGAAGAATCAGGAGAAGTGAATATTTTCACCCAATCCTTTTTTTCTCCAAAAAGATAAGCACCGCCAGAAGAGTCAGTCAGTGGCTTTCTCCTCTATAACCAAATCAACTAAACTGAAAGTGTATGTGTATGTGTGAATCGGGAGGCAGTTGCCAGAGATTGCTGTCAGCCAAACCATCAGCTATTGAATTTGTATGGCCAGCTTTATGTGTATGGCCAGCTTTTGTAGAAAAGCACTGCCATATTTTAATTTTTTTGTTTTTATGCCATGAAACTGTTAAAAATAAATGAATATATCTGGTCTATTGTGCTTGCTGAGAGTAAAATGATGTAAAGTATGCAAATAGTCCTCTTTTACTTCCGCTACCCTCTTTCTTACTAGCGCTTCTAGGTTTTCCCATACTATAGTACTATAATACATATTTTTGTTCTTGTTCTGTGTTTAAAAAAATTCTCACACCATTCCACAATCCCCAGGCTTTTGCACACGCCTCCCTCTGCAAATATTTCCATTCCTGCTAACACTCCAGTCCCTTCCCTCTGTCATATAGTAGCACTGTACACTCCCTGAGCGTTTTCTGCTCCCAAGGCTCTTTCAAAATCCTTTAAAAACTCAATTTATTCTTTACTTTTTATTTCTTTTGTCTTTAGCTCCGCACAATGCATCCTCCTCCACTCTGTATTAATACTTCACTGTACAGTCTTCCATTCAGTGGCTTCTCCTTCAGAATAATCTTTTATCCTCGTTCACTAAAAAAATATTTTGTTACCTCTCCCATTGGTTATAGAGAAATCAAACGCTAAGCAGCTTCTCCCTGTTGGCAGCGAATGGGTGCCGAAAGTTAAATGGATTTGATTTTCTTTGGAAAACGGAATTGCAGATTTAAGCTTGAAGATTTAACGTGTAATTAGTAGCGTATCACAAGCGGGTTCATGAGAAGAATAGTAGCATTACGCTTGTGAAATTTCATTTTTAAGTAAATCTTTCATGGGAGAATTAATTGCGGCAGTGAGCGAGGCGGCTGGGGGATGAATCAGCTGCAAAGGAAGGCGGACGTTAATGTGTGCAAGTTACACAGACAATCTCATGCTGCTGGGCTAGGAAAGGGAATTTTTTAAAATATAAATCTAAAGATAATAGGAATAGAAAAATCCTAACCGTATACGGGGATGAGACCGCCTGTAGTGATAATAATGCTACTAGAGGGTGAACAAAAAGCCTATTGAATATTCTATATGTAATTACCAATTTTATAGGCATTTTCCATTTATTATCACTTACATAAGGCATCTATAAAAAAGGACAAAGGGGTTGGTTAGAAATGTTTAGAGTAATACAATGTCCAGGCAAGTACTTAAAGGGACTGTCCAAGGATGTAAACTTGATTAAAGTTTGATCTGTAGCAGTTTGACTACATGGACCTCTAGTGGTCAGTACAATGGGGTTTCTGTTCCCCTTTCCCCCTGTGTAGTCGCTTGGTATGAGGTGACCCCAACATTAGGTAGGATCCCCAGGACAACATCGAGGTGTCTGCTCTCTGGAGGGGATAGTAAGGTGTGGTGCACCCCATTGAGAAATAAGTCCAGGGAGTAAGGTTTTGAAGTAAGCCAGTATGCTTCTATAAACATATAAAATGCAGTGTTCAACAATGTAAAACAGTATAAAGGTAAACAATGGGTAAATCATAGTGCAAGTTAACTCTTCAAAGTGCACTAAAGTAAAGAGTTAATGGCTTTGCATAGCAGCAATAGGGGCAAATGTCCACAAACGTTCCTAATCCAAAGCACCTTTGCTCCAGGACACTGCACCTGCATAAATGGAGCTGCAGTCGAGCATGTACACGGCTGCTTCGTTAATCTCTATGGGGATGCTGGAGATAGGTAAATTCTGTACTCAGTTGTTTCCAACAATCCCATGACAATGAATGGATTGCCAGTAAGTTTACATTTTGGGATAACCCGTACGTGCTGGAGACACCCAATGCCAGTGCTTAGGTGTAGATGAATATGTTTAAAGGGGTTGTCACATGTTCAACACATCAACCATCTTGTGGATAGCTTATAAGTGTCTGATAGTGGGGGGTCTCAGTCAGGGGCTTACATAGAAATCATTGGGCCCTATAGCAAGAATCTGAATGGGGTCCCTAACCCCGCCCACTACCCAGGCCCATCCCACATCCTACCCTGGCTCCTTCCATGCCACACCCCCATTTGCCAATAAAGAAATGTATACATGAGCTACTGATTTATTTCTTTATTTTTTTTATTTAAGGAGACGTTATACTGAATGGGGGCAGCCACAAGGATGGATTATACTGTATATTATACAGCATGGTGTACAGATTATACTGTATACTGTACAGCATAGTTTACGGATTATACTTTATATTATACAGTATGGTGTAGGGATTATACTGTATATTATACAGCAGTGGCGTAACTACAACTAACTGGGCCCCACAGCAAATTTTTGAATGGGGCCCCCCCAGAAACTTCCTCGCAACCCCGAACTCACATGCAACCCTCACTCTTGTGGCTAGTCAAGATTGAGCTCTCCCAGACAAGGCCTGACAGCCGATCCATCCGCTTTCTATAGTGTCACTGTATATAATGTCATTGTATAATACTGTTGAGGGGGGCCTGACAATAAAATCTTTTAGTCTCCCTCCTGAGGGGGCCTCTTGTGGGTCTGGGCCCCAAAGCAGCTGCTTCCCCTGCTTCCCCTATTGCTACGCACCTGTTATACAGCATGGTGTACGGATTATACTTTATATTATACAGTATGGTGTAGGGATTCTACTGTATATTATACAGCATGGTGTACGGATTATACTGTATATTATACAGCATGGTGTACGGATTATACTGTATATTATACAGCATGGTGTATGGATTATACTGTATATTATACAGCATGGTGTACGGATTATACTGTATATTATACAGCATGGTGTACGGATTATACTGTATACTATACAGCATGGTGTAGGGATTATACTGTATACTATACAGCATGGTGTACGGATTATACTGTATACTATACAGCATGGTGTACGGATTATACTGTATATTATACAGCATGGTGTACGGATTATACTGATACTATACAGCATGGTGTACGGATTATACTGTATATTATACAGAATGGTGTATGGATTATACTGTATACTATACAGCATGGTGTAGGGATTATACTGTATATTATACAGCATGGTGTATGGATTATACTGTATACTATACAGCATGGTGTAGGGATTATACTGTATACTATACAGCATGGTGTAGGGATTATACTGTATATTATACAGCATGGTGTACGGATTATACTGTGTATTATACAGCATGGTGTACGGATTATACTGATTATATGGATTATATTGTATAGCATGGTACAGGGATTATAATATATACTGTACAACAAATGCATGGCGGCTACACCATGCCGGACAATAACCCCTGCGCCACTCTGTACAATATATAGTACGTACAGTGTATGCATATACATACACACACATACATACATACACACACATACATACATACACATACATACATACATACATACATATACCCACACACATACATACACACACATACATACGTACATGAAACACATAAAAACTTAGTTACTTGTCCCTTCTCCTGATGCCACTCTGGAGGGGGCTGGGCCTTGGTCTTCTTCTTTCCCCTCTTGCCGCGCTGCACAGGTCCTTCCCTGTCCAGGAGCATGAGGGAGGAGGCGGGGCCAGCTGGGAGCGCTCTCAGGGCGTTAGGGTAAAAGTTGTGGCGGTGAGCGAGCCAGGAGAGGCCCGGAGCGCAGGGACGGGACGCATCTTAATGATGCAGAGTAGAGGGCAGGGCCTCCCGTGCGCTCCGGGCCCCCCTGTGCCGCGGGCCCTATATCAGTGGCGTGGTCTGCCTATATGGGCGGTACGCCACTGGTCTCAGTACTGAGATCCTCACTAATCACAAGAATGGGGATCCTGTATCCCCTATTGAAATGGAGAAGCAGTTGTGTATGTGTGGTACTGCTTTGTTCAAGTTTTATGGGACTGACCAACTTAGCCGTTAAGCCATCGCTTGGCTTTCTTCATTAGTCCCATAGTCTTTGAGTGGAGTACCAGCCCCACCTTACCAGTGACTGACAGCAGGCAGTTCTATTTGCATATGTATAGCTATCCATCAATCAGTGGGAAGAGCTGGGGAAAGAACCACCCTATGAATACAGCGGATTAACAACTAATAGTCTGCTGTACTTTTTGATAGTTCCTATAAGCCGAAGGGAACAATATTTTGTTCTATTTTGGCTAATAGGAGATGAGACTTTTTCCCATAAGATATTGCCCTTACATAGTGCATCATATTGAGGTGACAGATCCACTTTAATCCTATCAGTTGAGCCTACAAAATACATTAAAGGAATACAAAATAGCTTTGAGTTCACATGGTAGTCAAATGTTTATCCTTGATAGTATTGAGTTTATGAAATATGCCTTCTAATTAATGAAATGTTTTTCTCAAAATGTGTGCGGCAAGATACAGTAGATGTACATTGATAAAGGAAGATCTTTCACTAACTGCTCTATACAGACCTCTATTACCATGGACCATCCATAGTTCTACAAATGCCTTCAAAATCTACCCATTTACATAGTCGGGGTAGACTGGGAACTTAAAGTGGCCCTGGAAAAAAAACAAAAAAAAAACTAAAATGGTCCCATGTTGTAGGCATGTCCTAATTGACAGAAGGCAGAGCAACCCAAGCCACAAGTAGACAGGGACAACAGAAGTAGGCAGGGCCTGCAATACTGTAGTGCAGCACAAGATACCGCCCCAGCAGACCCAAATACCACAGTGCAGTACAAGATACTGCCCCAGCAAACCACAGTGCAGCACAAAATACTGTTGTATCACCACTGGTGTAACTATAGGAGTCGCAGCGGTCACAGTTGCGACCGGGCCCCTAAGCCGGGGGGCCCAGAGGGCCCCCCATGCCAATGGTGCTCTACTTTTCCCTTTATAAGATGCAGTGCATCTTATAAAGGGAATACTAGTGAGCACTTCCATAATGGAAGTGCTGGCTAGTATGCAGGAGGAGGGAGCGTGAAGCGCTGGTAGCGCTGTACAGTACTTACCCCTCCTCCTGTTCGCTCCTCTCGGGGCCCGCGTTGCTATGTCCTGACTGCTTCGTCAGGATGTACAGAGCGCACTCTGACTTCACACTGCAGGAGGTCAGGTGACTGCAGTGGGGGCCCGGGAAGAGGTAAGAGCGGAGAGACAGCCAGGACAGGAAGAGGAGCAACACAGGAGAGGTAAGTTTAATTATTTATTTGTTTTGTTGTCTGATATGGGGGCCTAAAGGGGGGTCTGATATGGGGGGCAGAAGGGGTGGTCTGATATGGGGTGCAGAAAGGGGGTCTGATATGGGGCCAGAAGGGGGGCCTGATATGGGGACCAGAAGGGTGGTCTGATATGGGGGCTAGAAGGGTGGTCTGATATGGGGGCCAGAAGTTGGGGGTCTGATTAGGGGCCAGAAGGGGGTCTGATTGGGGGTATGGAGGTCTAATGGGGGTCTGATTGGGGGTCTGGAGGTCTAATGGGGATCAAATAGGGGGTTTGGAGATCTAATGGGGGTCAGATATGGTGGCTTGGAGGTCTAATGGGGGTCAGATATGGGGCTTTGGCGGTCTAATAGGGGTCTTATATAGGGGTCTGGAGATGGGGGGTCTCATCTGGGGTTTGATATGGGGATCTGATCTGAAAGGTAAGGGGGACTGTTTCTGCAGTATAGTATTGGGGGGGCAGGATGGGGTGTTGAGAAGGTGAGAGGATGATGTAAAAGTAGGAAAGTAAGATGTCTATTAAACAGAGACAAGGCGCGGCTGAAGGAAGTCACCTCGGCGGTCTGGTCTGACAGAAGAAGAGGAAACAGAACATCTACATCAGAGAAGAGAAGTCACTGGATGTAAGAGGTACATATGTGGGGATGTATGACCCTATATGTTCTGTAGAGTTGTATCTAATGTTTTCCAATTATGTCTTTAAAGGGGTTGTACTTTTTTTTTTTTTGGTACGACCGCTGCCTTCTCTCTCTGCTCTGTTTACTGCTCATCATTGCAAATGCTACGGCAAGCAGGTGAACAGAGCAGAGAACGCAGCTCTCATATGAGCGTTGCCCTCTCTTCAAACAGGTGATTGTCCGGGGTGCCAGAGGACCCCCACCGATCTGATATTAATGACCTACCCTGAGGATAAGTCATCAGTAGTAAAAAGAGGACAACCCTTTAACAGTAGGACTGGAGGGAAGAGGTTAGGTTGAGAATTTGGCATGGGGGGGCGTTTCAATATTTGCCTCAGGCATCAGAAAAGCTAGGTGCACCAGCGCTGAGTGGTGGTGGTGGTGGTGGTGGGGGGACCCAAGCTGAACTGTTGCACCAGGGCCCATGAGCCTTTAGCTACGCCCCTGTGTATCACCATTCTGAGGATGGTGACACAGTTAAATTCAGGAGGTCACCTGCAGTTGCTAGTCAATTGCATAAGTATTTCCAGCTCCTAGCGTTAATTAATGCTGACAGTATCAGATCATTATGTACCTGGCCAATGAGGAGAGCTTAGGTGGCACCATGGTGATTGGCCCACTGGGAAATGTTCTTGTAGGGTCTATGGCCAGTCCGCCCCTGCTCATAGAGCGCCAGGAAATTATTAAAATTAGCTTTGGGTTCTCATTAGAACAATATTTCTGCCCCATAACTCGATCTATTCATGTTATGTATAGGTCATCATACTTATCTGACAGATCTGTTTCAGTGTTTCTATAGCATTTATTAACTTCCTGACCTTTCAGATGTTCACAGAGGTTGCTGAAAAATTAACGTGCCGGATGATGACTGAATTTGTATTTGTATGAACCAATATATGAGAGTATGTGTTACAGTATGTGTTAATAAGTTTGTTAAAGTAGAACTCCCACAAAAATTTTTATTCTCTGACCTAGAAAGATGTAGAGTGTAAACTGTAGTGAATGCAATCTTCTTACCCGTGACTGTATTTGTGAGTTATTACACCAATCAGCTAATTTGTACAAAATACAAAAACGTGAATATCTCTGCATTGGGTCCACCCATTTAGATGAGGCAAAGTGCATTGAAATCAGCTGGCAAGTGCACATTTTAAAAAGCCATTTGGGTTGATATTCAGGACAGATTCTCTTCAACAATTGCTTTGCTGTGCAGCCATCCACGGCATAACTAAGGAGTCACAGACCCCAATGCAAAAGTTCACTTTGGGGTCCCAGCAAAACTTCTCCTCACATTTGACAGCTGCAGATCCCTCAATATCTTTTTAGTAGCATCCGTGGGTCCCTTAAGCGATCTATCGATGAAGCACTAGAAGCCAGTGATTACAACAAAGTAATTCTCAGTCTTCTCTGATTGGAGTCATCCATTTCATCTAAGGTGTTTCACAGGAGGGGCGTTCATACCACAATTAGTTTCTTGTCCAGTTCTATGCATGCACTAGTTCTCTGGGGTCAGCCGGTGCATGATTATCCAACTTTAATGCAATTGGGCTTTAGTTACCGGATACCCCTACCCACCACCACCACTCTATATAGTGATAGGGGTAGAGTATAATCTCCTGTGCAGCTCAGTAGTCTCTCCCATATAGATATCTGCTATGAGGGCACTGTTGTCCTCGCAGCCACCCATTTGCATTTTTCTCCACAGCTTCCATTTCTTGACCGTATAAGGTCTTACAAATTCTTTTGTCATTAAACGTTTGATGATCTCCTTTCTGACTGTGGGGAATGTCCAGCATTATAAATCTGCTCCCCTGGTCTCCTCTACTCTAGGGTCTCAGATTTGTGATACTTTGACTGAAGCGACACTCACATCTAACACACTCTGGGGCTCTCTATCTAACAAATAAATGGACAGAAACTTTCTTTGTGGTAAAATGGGGGGGCACAGCTTTATTAAAAAGATAGGAGGACCTTGTCTACCCTTAAACCACCAACTCTATCTTCGTCACCTCGTATGCCTGGTCACTGTGGATACAGTGAGCATGTCTTTGCAGGAACTTCAGGTGACTGCCACTTCTCGATCTTCTTCTTAGACAAGGTCCTCCCTCCTCCAGCTGTGACATCTGAAAGTACAATATACCATGAGCAAAAAAGTACCAACGTTGATAACATAACCACATAAATATAAACACTGGAGAGAAAAAACACGGGAGAGAAAAAACACGGGAGGGAGGGTGGGCGGTTAGCTATTCTCTGTCCGAGCACGCAGCAAGAGGAAGTGAGGGAGGAGTTCATACCTTATATAACCCCCAGCTACGTGCTCAGACCAGAGAGCCCCCCCCTGCACAGTTAACCCTTACCACCCTCCTCTGCCCTTCAGTCAATGGCTCCCACACTTATACAGTATGGGAGCCCCACAGACATCAAAGAAATTCAGAAACTAGATCGAACTGTACTGGTGTGGTGAGGGAACCTGTGGGTCAACCTGGCTTATGGCACCCGTCGCAACTGCGACGAAGTGGGTAGGAGCAGTGTCGGATTGGGATGCCTATGGCCCACCAGTAAAATTTACTTTGGGGGTCCACCGTACGGATACATTCAAATATTAACTGCTCACACAGCAGTAAGATGCTACCAGATGATTGAATATGGGGGTGCCTGCAGCAGCTTTGAGAAGGTAGGTCCTGGGGAGAAGAGGACACTGGTAGCTTTCCTTTATACCTAGAAGTCATCTCAGCTCAGACCGTGTCTATAATAATAAACTGGGGCATTTATTTTATAATCTGAGAAGTTACGTATGAACATTGGCTGGTTGAGGTAATGTACAGTGAATATATGTATGTAGTGCAGTAAGTCTACTGTGTTATGTATCACTTGTGCAGAGGGTGGGAGACTGGGAGCCCACCTTGCTCAGGGGCCCACTGTACCCCTGTGGGCCAGTCCGAGCCTGGGTAGGAGGGGGGTGCAGCTGCATTATGTCTCCTGCCCAGTGTCAGTGAGACTGCAAGCTGTGAGATGGCAATAGAGACAACAGAGGGGGCATTTTATTGGGTCAGCTCAGCTCTTACATCACCCATGATCCTGTGCACTGAGCAAGCATGAAGAGTAAAAATGTGCAATTACTGAAATATACAGTACATGTACAGCTGCCTCAAGAGGGATTGTGATTTTGATTGGGCACTGCAACATCATTTATATTGGATTCCTTCAAGTGCTGAGCCTTCCCCAAAAAACATATTGATTGCTCAACTGACCTGTTCTGAAATTGGCCCATAGTACACAAATTAAGCACAATCTTTTGCTAATTGCTATGTGTGGCTTACTACTTGGCATACAGATCTCTCTATAATAACATTGCATTGTGCAGGTCTTAGCAGTTTTAACTTCAACAACTGGGATCACACACTACATTCTGATATTACAAGATAATATATATTACTTCTCCAGTCCGACAGTGATCCCATCAAAGTTTTATCAATGCAGCTCCATTATTTGTGTCTTATGGCAGTAAATACTTCATCCCTTTTATTAGTCTTATCATTTATACATCCAAAGCCTTTCTAATGTTAAAAGGTTACGCCGTCTACAGTCATTTTAGTAATTACTTCATTTCTAGTGTCCATTATGCTAAAGTGTAGTTACTTGATAAATCAAAGCACAAAGTGAACAAAACCTGACTTTACTGCTGTGTCACCATTTTTAAATTGATATAATCCACGCTCAAATGTATTAAAAGGTTGCTCTGAGTGATACTAAACTTTGCCTCGTGTGTTGGTCAATGTAGCCAGAGCACATGTCTAGGTTGTGCAAAAATGTCACTGCTTGAGCTGTAGGAAGGGGGGGGGGGGGGGCAGTTTGGTCTTAAAGGGAATGTGTCAGATGCTATTCTCATTATTACCATAGGCAGGGCTGGTGCTTTCTCTATCAAAACCTTCACCCAAACCCCAACCATACACCCACCCACCCCCCGCCTCCCTCCTCATTGAAGTGAATGGGACTCAGCTGCGATACCAAGAAAAGCAACTATCAAAAGGACAGTGCTGTGCTTGGTGGGGAGAGAGAAGGCAAGAAAATTTAAATCCCCCCTCCACTTGTGTCAAATTCTCTATCCAACCCCTTCCCCCAGCCCTACTGTTAAAGAGATATATGGGTGGACATTATATGCATTGCTACAAAACATGCAGAAGAATACAGCACCACATACCCCTTACATCCAGTGATGTCTCCCCTGAGGTAGACATTCTCTTTCCTCATCTTCTCCATTCAGACCAGAGTGCCATGATAACTTCTCTTAGTCATGTCTTCTGTCTGCAGAATTTGCCATTAATTTTCAGCCACATTGATGGTCTTAGGAGTAATTATAATAGGTTATATTTTACCATGTTTTAATGAGATCTACAATTACGATGAGCAAACCAGTTTGTAACGAGCCAGATTCATTAGGAATCCAGTTTGTTATAAAAATTTTGCCCAACAGATGAACATGAACCTTTTCAGATTCCGGTAAACCTGGATAGGAGATAACTTTAAGATCGGTGGGGGTCCTACCGCTGGGACCCTGTAGGTCCCCTGCAGGTTCCCTCAAATGACTGGAGCAGCCGGTTGCACGTGTGTGGTTGCTTCATTCTTTCTATAGAAGTTCCAAAGATAGTCGACTACAGCACTGGGGCCTTCAGGGGCATGTAGGAGGTACATGGCCCCTGTGAAGAAGGGATTATGTGTACCAACTGGAATACCCCTTTAAGTCATTTATTTATTTATTTTAGTTTTTAAAACCAGCATATACGTGTGTTACAATACTCAGGGTGGTGGGCAAAAATATCTGAGTGATAATGTGACATACTAGGCTGAAATCTGTGTTGTTTCAACTCCACACAGTTTAATTTTCATCTCCTTGCAGTTTAAATTAATTTTTTTGGGTTGAAGTTTTTAAAACCAACACATACATGTCTTACAATATGCAGACTAGTGAAGGATAACATCTTTGAGTGAGAACCTAAAAAAACAAAGCTGTGTTGTTTCATACACACAGTTCAACTTTCATTTTTTGGGGCTGAAATTTTGAAAACAAGCATATACATGTCTAATAATATGCATGGTAGCTGATGGTAAACATCAGTGAGTGTTAATGTGAAAAACTAGGTCAAAATCCGTGTTGGTGCATCTCCAGGCACTTCAAGTGTTGGGGTGGTAGGTGTGTGGTGGAAATATTTGCATAGTAGTTTGTCAACTTTACACTGAAGATTTTTTTTCTGAATCTGGATACTTTAACGCTGCGTCAGGTCATAGTGGGCGCCGGCAGGGAAGAAAGTGGAGCGTGGGACTGGAGGGCAGCGGCAGCGCAGGACAGGTAAGTAAGGTTTTTATAAGTGGCTGGGTGGGCTGATCTGAGGTCTGATGGGGGCACAAGACGCTGCTCTGAGGTCTGATGGGGGCACAAGATGCTGCTCTGAGATCTGATGGGGGCACAAGACGTGGCTCTGAGGTCTGATGGGGGCACAACACGCTGATCTGAGGTCTTATGGGGGCACAATATACTGATCTGAGGTCTGATTGGGGCACATTCTGCTGATTTGAGGTCTGATGGGGGCACATTCTGAGGTCTGATGGGGGCACATACTGTTGATCTGAGGTCTGATGGGGGCACATTCTGCTGATATGAGGTCTGATGGGGGCACATACTGTTGATCTGAGGTCTGATGGGGGCACATTCTGCTGATCTGAGGTCTGATGGGGGCACAAGACGCTGCTCTGAGGTCTGATGGGGGCACAAGACACTGATCTGAGGTCTGATGGGGACACAGTAGGCTGATCTGAGGTCTGATGGGGGCACAGTGGGCTGATCTGAGGTCTGGTGGGCGCACAGTGAGATGGTATGGGGGCACAGTGGGGTGATATGAGGCCATAGTGGGCTGATCTGAGGTCTGTTGGGGGTCTGACATGGAGGGCTGATGGAGTTGTGACATGGAGGGCTGATATAGGGGTCTGATGTGATGTCCTGAAATTTATGGGCAGTCTGATAAGAGGATCTGATGAAAATATTTTTTTCTTATTTTCCTACTCTAAAACCTAGGTGAGTCTTATGGGCCGTTGCGTCTTATAGGGCGAAAAATACGGTACCTCCCAAACACCAGCCAGGGTCATGTCTGCTTCGGGATCTGGTGATGTCGCTGACACTGTTAGGCCCAAAACGTATCAGAGCTAAGCCAAGCTCAGCTGCCACAGTCGTGTGCAAGATGTGCAGAATTAAAGTAAGCAATTGCCGTTCAAACACAATTATAAGTACCAGAGGTGTAAGTATCATAAGTATCAGAGGTGTATTACAGAACTTGACCCTTTGGGAAAATACAACTGGCCACCATTCCCAAACAGAACAAGTCTGTCCTATTTCTCCTGGTCTTCTTTGTGGCAACCAACCCAAATCCCCAAGTAATAAGGAATCTGTGTCCACCAGCAATTAGCTTGTCTACAAGCTAAATCCCCACCTGACCCTGTTGATGGCAGTGCAGTGGCTGCTGTGCCATTGTAGTAGTGCCTTGTACTCTTACATGGCAGAGAACGTGAGCCATTCATTGCGAATCTCGCTGTGCAGCAAGGTGCACACCACGTTGGACATCACATATTTCACAGCTCACTTGGTCAATGTGTTTTGTGGCAGTAAAAATATGCACCCCAGCAACATGGCCAGGTCCCTTTGATGTCCCCCAAGATTGTATGAGACTGGCTCCCACAGCAGTCAATTATCCGTCTCCTTCACCTCCTCCTCCACTGACACGCTCCCATCATCAACAGCAGCAAGGCACATCGTTGCTCCCACTCTCGCTCTCCCTATCACCTGTGTCAAGTCACGCTTTGCCATGCAGTGTTGGGGCTAAATAGCCTGGACGAGAATACCCACACAGATGAGCAGTTGCTAAAGTACATCAAGCAGCAAATATCCCCCTGGTTGTCACCCTGCAGTCTCCAACAGGGCAGGGCTCTCCTGGACTTGCAGTTACAGAAAGGTCTGCAGCTACACCGTTTAATCTGCAACCTTTCAACTCACTGAAATTCAAGATTGCACATGCTAGATCATCTGTACGAGCAGCGGATCGCTGTGAATGATTTTGTCATGCACCAGACCGCCTCAGCAGGGAGCGTGTGTTTTTTCTATGTTGGGCAGTGGCAGCTCATGAAGTTTGTTTGAAGGAGCAAAAGGATGATGATGACTGTGTCTCCTGCCACAAAACCCAATCGTCTCAGTGGGGGCTGGAGTCGGAAAGAACTGGCTTCTCGGGCACACTGGCCAGAATGGCATCATGTAGACTCACTTGCTTATGCATTGACAGGCATATCGTTGACATCAAGTAGTCCGATGAATACTGGAAGCCATGCTTTTAGACCCTCGCTATCAAAGCAAAATGGGGAAATGTTTTCCTCCCTCTGAAAGGGAGGACAAATTACATTATAACCAGGAAACACTGTGTACACGGCTTGCTTCAGCTTCTGTCGAGCCAACCGCTGCTGCCAGCATGTCTGAAAGAGAGGCTCCTCTCTACACTCTTAAGAGCCACCCCTTCTGCTGACACAAGCAGCAGGATCTGCCGCAGCAGCCAGTTCAGCCTCCTCAACATGGAGCACTTTTTACATGGGCCTCACCAGGCTGAGGCCAATGTGCAAGCCAAAAGCTCCTGCCTCAAAGCACAGGGTCAGGACTACCTACACTCTGGTGTATACCCTGTTCCCTGACCCCATAAGTTTCTGGGCAGGCAGACTGGAACAGTGGCCCAAACTGGCACAACACGCTTTCTTTCTTCTTTCTTGCCCAGCCCCCAATGTCATCTCAGAGAGGGTTTCCAGCACCGCAGGGGCCATGGTGACACACAAACAGACCAAGTTGTCCTTCGTCAGTGTCAAAAACATCACTTTTGTCAAAATGAACCAAGCCTGAATTAGGGAAGGATTTTCACACTCCTGCTGAGGCCGATGAATAGATCTAGCCTTGCCGACAGTGCCCCATCTTGACACTGTTGCTGTCTGTCTGCCTGCCGTCTTGCTTCAATCATGCAGCTGCCACCATCAAGCCACTGCTGTGGCCCTCCTACCAACATGTTTCGTACAGCTGCTGCTGCCTCCATCATGCCACCACCGTCGACCATCATGTTCTGCATAGTTGCTGCTGCTTCCTCCATCATGCCACGAACACCTTCATGTTACTATCACCTTCACTTCCCTGTCAAGACACAATTTTTGGATGCTTGGTCCCTGAACAATTTTTTTTTCTTATCCTGTAACAGTGTGTTTAAACACTATCTGCTCCAGATAAGGGACAATTTTTGGAAGCTTTGGAATATGAAAAAGCATAAAACATGCTACGGCGCAGTGTGTTTTTAAACACACTGTATGTTAACGCCATCAAATGTGCATTTACTCACATGTGTGTCAGAGTCACTATTACTATTTATCATATTTAGTATTTACTGGTTTACAATTTACTATTGCTGTCATAGCATTCCAACGCTTGGAGGGGGGGAGCAAAAATTAATTTAAAAAAAAATTCAGGGCAATTGGAGCCACTTTGGTTCGGGCAAAATTGATTCATGTTCGAACCGAGCTCTTTAAAAAATTCAGCAACCCTGAACCAAACAGGTTCGCCCATCTGCATGTTTTAGAAATGAAAAATATTTTCCAGCAAATGACTTGATATTGCTACATTTAGATCCGAGTATGTGTACGTGTCATTGGCACTCATGAAGTGACTGTGCATTTTCTGCAGCCTGCCACTTGAGGGAACAGGAGACCGGTTTAAATCATATTCACTTTTCACCCATCGTGTATGAGAGAAGGTTATGAGTTAAACTAGTATTACTGTAGTCTTCGATGCAAAAATGGCTGCCTCTTTAGTATGCCTAGCAGCAGAGTGA
Source organism: Rhinella marina (assembly GCA_900303285.1). Classification (NCBI taxonomy): domain Eukaryota; kingdom Metazoa; phylum Chordata; class Amphibia; order Anura; family Bufonidae; genus Rhinella; species Rhinella marina. The sequence goes on from ONZH01003378.1 coordinate 84,529, forward strand.
AGGTGGGGAAAGAGTTGTATGCAAATGCCTGGCACAATAGTAATGAGATCTATATTTCAGTGTAGTAGTTTTTTTTAGGAATTCTGTTACTGCAGTGAATTTTTATATAAGGGCATCTTACAAATACTATAATACCACTCAACAAGAATGTACAATTAGACCCATACTGTGCCCCCCAAAATGCTGTTTGTAAAACCGAAAAGTAGTTTCCTATATCCAGCCCACTGCATGCCCTTGTTTAAGGTACAGATGAAATGGTGACAAAGGGACTTAGACACAATGTGCAGTTCAGGGCTCATTCACACGGCTGTTGTTCAGCCGTTCCGTGCATTGGGGTTCCGAGCCTCTGTTCCGCATTGACCTTCCGGATTGCGGACCCATTCAAGTGAATGGGTCTGTATGCAAGATGCAGGGTGCAAACAGCCGGTGCCCGCATATTGCGGACCCACTGTTTACTGGCTTCAATATGGGCCGTGTGCATGAGCCCTAACTCTTTCTTCCCTGAAGTTCATTGGCAGATGCATTTGAACAGTGATAATTCGCATTGTAACTCACAAGCACATATATAACGGTCTCTCTCTCAATAGTGGCAAGAAACTAGACTGTACCAGGTCAACAGAGCCTTTAAAGGGGTTAACTGGGAATTTATATTGATGACATATCCTCAGGACCTGGCACAAGTGTTACACGCAGTTACAAAAGCCTGAACATCTCTGGAGATTGACGGCCACCAATACTGCCTAGAGACCAACTCCTTGGTGGCATTGATGCCAGGATGTCCACACAAAACAGAATTATGGCACTCACCCAGCAGTCGCAACCGCAAATGAGCCGGCACAAACAATTTGTCATTGGGGGTACCAATAGGAGCAAGATGTTGTCCTGCCGAGATTTCAGAAGCGAGGTCAGATGAGGTAGCGGCCACGATGATATCAGCTGGCAGGATGGGCTCAGGAGGGACGTCAGGAGGCTGATACGCCTGGAAACTTCGGGATAAGGCATCGGCCTTAACGTTCTTGCTCCCGGGTCTGAAGGTAACACAAAAATCAAAACGAGTAAAGAACAAAGCCCACCTCGCCTGTCTAGGATTCAATCGCTTAGCCGATTCTAGAAACATTAAATTCTTATGATCCGTGAGGACCGTAATGCGGTGAAATGCCCCTTCTAAAAAATGACGCCATTCCTCAAATGCCCACTTGATTGCAAGTAACTCCCTATTCCCAATATCATAATTCCTCTCGGCAGGAGAGAACTTGCGGGAGAAGAAGGCGCATGGCATAAGATTAGTTAAGGTGGAAGACCCCTGGGACAGTACAGCCCCCACACCATCCTCAGACGCATCCACCTCAACTACAAAAGGCTTACTTTGATCAGGCTGAACCAACACAGGAGCATTAATAAAACACTGCTTTAACCTTTCAAAGGCCTCAATAGCTGCAGGGGGCCAATTGACCAGATCAGCCCCCTTGCGAGTCAAATCCGTAATGGGTTTGGCTACCACAGAAAAATTTTTGACAAATTTACGATAAAAATTAGCAAACCCCAGAAATCGCTGGAGCGCCTTCAAAGAGGAAGGTCGCACCCAATCCACAATGGCCTGTACTTTAACTGGGTCCATTTTGAAAGAAAAAGGGGTGAGAATGTATCCCAAAAAGGCCACTTCCTGAACACCAAAGGTACACTTTTCCCCTTTAACAAACAACTTGTTTTCACGCAACACCTCCAGCACTTGCCTGGTGTGAGATACGTGACTCTCCCAGTCTGCAGAAAAAATCAGGATGTCATCAATATAGACAAATACAAATTTCCCAATAAATGGTCTAAAAATGTCATTGACAAAGTTTTGGAAAATTGCCGGAGCGTTACTTAACCCAAAAGGCATTACCAAGTACTCATAATGACCCTCCGGGGTATTAAAAGCAGTTTTCCATTCGTCCCCCTCACGAATCCTGATTAGGTTGTATGCCCCCTTCAAATCCAGCTTGGTGAACCAACAGGCCCCCTGGACCTGATTCAGCAAGTCAGGAATAAGGGGCAACGGGTATCTGTTTTAACAGTGATTTTATTGAGCTCCCTGTAATCGATACAGGGCCTCAATCCTCCATCCCTTTTACCAACAAAGAAAAAACCTGCCCCCATGGGAGAAACTGAAGGCCGGATGTGACCCTTGGTCAGACTCTCTTTGAGATAATCCCTCATGGACTGACGTTCAGGAGTAGAGAGATTATAAATGCGACCTTTGGGATATTTGGATCCCTCAATAAGGTCAATGGCGCAATCATATTGCCGGTGAGGAGGGAGGAACTCAGTCTCGGACATGGAAAAAACGTCCGAAAAATCGCCGATATACTTGGGCAAGGAAAGAGACTCAGTGGTACCTCCAAACAGCAATACTGATCTACAACATTTGTCACAATTCATTCCCCATTTTTCCAATTCACCTACCGACCAGTTGATCACATGGTTGTGGTCCTGTAACCAAGGCAGACCTAAAACAAGGTCGGCAGGTAAATCCTTTAATACAAGGAAGGAACAAGTCTCGGTATGGGTAATTCCTACAGTTAATACAACCTCAGGAGTACAAAACTCCACTCTCCCATTATTCAATGGAGTGGAATCCAGTGCGATAATTTGAATTACCTCCCTTAAAGGAATTATAGGCACACCCACAGATTGCACAAAATCATAATCAATAAAATTAGCAGCAGAACCTGAATCCACAAATGCTTCACCGGATCTCTTGAATTGGTTATAAGAAATGGAAATAGGTAACAAGATTTTCTTTCTTACCACCGCAGGGGGTACCTTACTTCCAGGAACAGACCTTTTTGAGAGCAGAAGTCTAGGACACTGCTGGAGCCAGTGGTTCATCTCACCGCAGTAAAAACAGGCCCCTCTCAGGCGTCTCTGATCCCTCATAGTAACTCCCAACTGCATAGGCTCCTCCTGGACCTTGATAGGAGACGGGCTCTGAAGAGGAACTTCGGACAACACGACAACTTGAGGGGCAACAGAACGTTCCTTTTGTCTCTCCCTAAACCGTCGGTCAAGTTTGATAACTAAGGTCATAGTCGCCTCTAAGGTGTCAGGAGTAGGATAACTAACTAGTAAATCCTTCAGATGGTCAGACAGTCCCACCCTAAACTGGCTTCTCAAAGCAGGGTCATTCCATTTAGAGGACACACACCATTTTCTGAACTCAGCACAGTAATCCTCAACTGCACGGTTACCCTGCCGAATGTCTCTGAGCTGAGTTTCAGCTACAGCGGCCAAGTCAGGTTCTTCATATAAAAGACCTAGGGCCCGGAAAAAAGCCTCCACAGACAATAGACAAGGGGAGTCAGGTGGCAATGAGAAAGCCCACTCCTGCGGATCACCTTGCAGCAAGGAAATAATTATTCCTACCCGCTGCTGCTCAGAACCCGAGGAGTGTGAGCGTAAACGGAAATATAATTTACAACTTTCCTTAAAGGAACGGAAAGTCCTTCGGTCCCCAGAAAACCGATCGGCCAATTTTACATGGGGTTCAATATTGGGGTTTGGCATGGAGGGAACGACTGCCGGTGCTGTCCGCAGCTGCTCCTGATGTTGGAGTCTCTCGGCCAAATCCTGGATCATCTGAGCCATGTTACTCATCTGGTCCGTGAGTACTCGCAACGGCTCCATAGGTACGGCCTGTGATTCTGTCACGACAGGGAAACAAGGGATAGTGTGCCCTGTCTGAACCCCACCTCTTTCCCTGCCTACGTACAGTAGATGCCCTAGGCGGCAAAACCGTAACTTGGAGACAGTCCCTATGCTGAGTACGTGCACAGGGAAGGGAAGGGAACACAGGGAAAGACGAACACAGACAGAACAAACACAATAGCAGAATAGTCAGCAAGCCAAGTCAAGAACAGGAGGTCACGTCAAATACCGAGGGGAATTGCAAAAGCGTAGTCTAAGTCCGAAGCCAAAATCCAATATACCAATAATCAACAGCAAGGTCCAACACAAAGCACTGATCTCAGAAGACTAATCACAGGCATCTGAGTGAGGCAGTTGCCATCTTTAAATAGCCCGCCCAGGATCATGTGATGTGGCCAGCATCACATGACCTGAGGCGGAGCAAGCTGTCCAAACAATATGTAAAGTAGCCATGTGGTGTGATCAGCACCACATGGCTAAACCCAAACGGAGAATTAACTCATGAAGTGCTGGCTAACAAGACCAGCACTTCAATTCCCTATTGCTCGTCTCTAGGGGGGCGGAGAAGTCCGGCGATGTCGTGCAGAGGGAGCGCGACGCCGACCTCGCGTGACACCTAATCTCCCAATACCTCGCCACACACAATCTTCGGTCCACCAAAGACCTCCTTTTTTACTTTCCTTTTGACTGCTTCACACACGTTTCTCTCCTATATTTCCCATAAGTATTCCCCGTACTCTGGAACTCACTACTTCAACACATCAGACTATCCTACACATTTGAAACCTTCAAAATAAACCTGAAAATTCACAAAAGTGAGTACACCCCTCAAATTTTAGGAAATATTTTGGAAGACAACCACTACCTATAGAAACTGAGGGTAATGGTGCTGGACTGGCCAAGCATGTCTCCAAACATTGTCAAACGGAAGCTCTCTAACATCCACCAGCTCTGTGATGTCGTCATGGAGAAGTGGAAGAGGATTCCAGTGGCAACCTGTGAAGCTCTAGTGAACTCTATGCCCAAGAGAGTTTAGGCAGCGCTGGAAAATAATGGTGGACACACAAAATATTGACACTTTGGGCACAATTTTTCCATTTTAACTTAGCGGTGTACTCACTTTTGTTACCAGTGGTTTAGGCATTAATGGCTGTATGTTGAGTTATTTTGATGGCACACCAAATTTTCCCTGTTATACAAGCTGTACATTGACTACTTTCCATTGTATCAAAGTGTTATATCTTTAGTGTTATTGTCATGCTCCGGTGTGGGGGGAATATTCCACACCAAGCGCAGGAGGAAGAGGGGGGAAAGAAAATGGGATTAGGCCTGGAACTAGTGAAGGCAGATGGTCACCTCCTATTGAAACCCTGACTCCAGTCCTGGCTTACTAACAGTATGAAGAGGCCTAGAGGGTAGGCGAGTTCATACGCTGGAAACCTGGGACCCTAACTGTCCCTGAAGGACCCTGAAGCCAGTGACTGGAATGAGACAAACTGTTCCTCCACCAACCTGGACGAACAGTAGTCTCCCCTAAGGCCCAAACACCAAAACTCAGGGAAGATATACACAAATAAATGAAAGGGAAAGAAGACACTTAACTTTCCTGAAGATAATGGCAGCAATAGGATCTCCACAGAGAACCACACACCAGCAAACCACAGGCACTACAGAAATTATAAACCGCACAGCATGGTGGGAGAAGCAACACTAAATAGACAAAGATAATTGATAAAACACCTACACCTGAAGGGGGAGGGTGTGGTGAATGCCAGCAACAAAACAACCAAAGGAGAACCTGTCATTTTAACCCACGGGTTGCCAATCTGACAGACCTCCTGATACCTGTCACAGGAATGACCGTGACAGTTATCCCATGAAAAGATATAATTAAATATTTAGAAAAATGTGAGGGGTGTACTCACTTTTGGGAGATACTGTATATCAAACCTTGCTGCTACCGTACTATACTTCCATCTAAGTAGCTTCTAACCTTACCTACTGTCTCTTTTCTTCCTTCTGTGTAGATTGTCAGCCCTCATGGGCCAGTCTACCAGTCTGTCACTCATTTTGTGATGTTTATTGCACTTGTTTCTGGCTTGGTAGGCATTGAAACCCTGTTCCCATGTACAGTTTTCTGGAATAAATGGTACTTTAAATTATATAATATGACTAATATGCTCCCTGCACAGGTAATATTGTATTGTTATGGTGACTATAACAGAACTGGCATTGATATTTTCCCCAATGAAGGTTAAGTGGTATCTGTGAAATGCCAGTGCAGGACATGTTTTGAGTTCTTTGGGTTTTACAATCTCTTTGGAAGCTCAGTTACAAAATCTTTATCCACTAGGATGCTTATAATTATGACAATTCTCCTGTGGTATTAGTCAGGTAGTAGAATGTTGATTGAAAGAGATTTCAGTTTTAATAATTTACAATATCCTGGTCATCCAGCTTCACCCTTACTTCTTAAAGATATTGCAATTTCTCCTAAGGCTACATTCACATTATGGTTTTGAAATCTGTCAGGCTGTTTCAATTTACAACAATGAGATCCAAAGGGCATCCGGCTGTAGTCCTGCATGCGCTACTTTTTGTCCAGCCAAAAGCTGGCATTTAAGCCCAAAAATGCCAGATCCTCATCGGATCCCATTGTAGTCAATGGGGATCCAGCACTTCCTGGCATTATCGAGTTATCCTGGCTATGGTGAACTCCGGCATGGCAAAACAACCTCCTGGACTCCCAAAAGCTGATGGTGTGGTAGTCTAATAAAACATACATTTAAAAAGCAGTCCATGCTTGCTGTAATGCAAAAACAGGCCTGCTCTTGCAGATTCATGTATTCTCCGTGTATGACATGACGTCTTAACTATAAATGAATTGGCAGAATGTAATAACTGAGAAGGCAGGATAAGAGAGCAGTGGTGGCCCAAAGCAGCTGCTGTAACAATGTATTTCCTAAAAACTTTGGTTACCAAAAAAAAACATATTTTTGGGGATTTGTCTTATATGATATGCACAAAATGGCGACTGCTAATTTACAGTTCAGAAGGGAGAGAGGAAGACATCTTCCATCAAAAAGGGATCATTTTTGTACTATTTTTAATTTTTAAAAAAATATATATTAAAGGTGTTTTCCAGGCTTTTACTATTGATGGCCTATTCTCAGGATAGGTCATCAATATCAGATCGCAAGGGTCCGACACCCAGCACCGTCACCGATCAGCTGTTTGATGAGACAGTGCATGCAGTGAACATGTGCCGTCTCCCTTCTGTCTTCCTGTTCGCTGCGGAAGTCTACTGTCATTGCAAAATGGTTGCCAACCATTTACATTTAAAATTCATTACAATATCGAGGGAAACACGGCAGGGAGGATGAAGATGGAGGATCACATGCCCTTAGGTGGACCCCGGCCAATGGGGTTTCCTACAATGTCTTGCAGGTGGCCTGACAGCCAATCAGTAGGGAGGATATTGGCTGGTCTATCAGGCTCTGTGGTAGCTGTGAAGCACAGACACCATTGTAAGCTGAGCCAGTGATGTGAGGGGATGTGTCTGCCATTTCTCTGACAGACATCAATCACAGATACAAGCCAGCCATCTTAGGTTCTTGCAGGGACAGTGTATAGATATAATTAGTAGGTAGATTGAATAACTAGTCAGGTATCAGTAGGGAGAGCATAGGGGCAGTTAGGGTAATGTGTGTGTTACAGTGAGAGTTTAACTCCATGGCCTGTAATGCACAAACATAATTTAACGAGAAATAGTATTAAGAGAAATATTTGGCGGAGCACTCTCTAATTTGGTGGTTCATGTGCACTAAAATCGTGAGATTCAAAAGTAGACAGTATGATGATATAGACAATATGGTTTACAAGATTTTGATAATATAGTCTAAATATCGTAATAACAACACATTATGCAGTAGGTTTTTCAGACAATTCAATGGTATGCCCAATATTGTAGGCTGCAATCTAGTGTAAAATAAATATAAAATAAATGTATATCATGGAAAACAAGTTTTGTGGATTAAAAAAATATATATTCTGTTTATTTCAATCTTTTTTGTTAAAAAAATTATTATATTAGAAAAATTACCCCCAAAAAAGTCGACATAATAAATAAAAATAAAAATGGGATAAAAATAATAGGCAAAAGAGTCTGTAGAAAAATTATAAAAAATGAATGAATGAAGCTACATTGGGAATATAAATCATTTAGAGGTTTGGTATTATTTCACTTGGACTCAATGGTCAGAAATTGTGTCCCGGTAATAATTGTAGCGGCTACTGAGTGTCAGTGATAATATCTTGTATCTTATTGCATAAGATGGTCTAGATACAATGTTATAGTTTCACTGTGGTGCATTACCACTCTGGCAGCTCTTATCTTTCCTCCGTCACTTGTGGTGTGCGGCGTTCCTTCGTCCGGGCGTTGTAAGATGGAGCGGTGTGCTGTGTCAGCGTTGATCCCGGTCTTGGCGCGTACTCAGCGTTCCACGTGGCGTCCCACGTGGATGCCGGCCGTATCTGCGCGCGGTTTGCTGGAGGATCAGGAATTGATAGTGGCTTGACTTTTAAAAGTAGAATTTTTGTTTCTATTCCCTTGAGTTTCCTCTGTTCACATATATAGAGGTATATATTGATGCAGGCTTATTGGTTCCCATTGTTGATATGAGCACCTCATATTCTTTTTTCTACATTAGTGAGCCACTGAACCTACACACACTATAATTTAACGAGACAGTATATTCTTTTCTGTGCATGAGCCAGCCTGTTTTGTCCAGAAACCTGTTGCAAAGTTAATATGTGATGCCAGTAGATAGGGACAGACACGGACAGAGAGGCCTGACCTGGAACCCAGCCCATTTTACCTACCTATTTGCAGTTCAAGCCCTAGGTAGCAAGACTGCAACTGATAGACAGTCTGTACGTTGCTAAGGTGCGGAGACAGACAAACACCAAGAGACAAAAACAAAACACAGGCATAGTCATAGGAAAATGGGTCAGAACCAGGCGGACAATGCAGTACAAAAACGATGGACAGAGAGTAGTCAAAAGACAAGCCAAGATCAAATACACACATTAATCCAAACTAGTGAGCCCAAACAAGACTATCAGTGGTATATGGCCAGGAAGGGGTTTAAGTAAAGCACCGAGTCCCAGGATCAGAACTTGATAGGTGATGACTCAGCGCTCCATTAGTCAGAACACTAGCACTCAGGAATAGAGCCCAGAACCCTTTATACATGTGTGAGTGCCTTCTTCACACCACCAGTCCTGAAAGAGAGAAGACGACAAACTGTGCTGTCATACAAAAAACACCAGTGATGCCAGATAAAGTCTGTGAAGCATCTGTATGTAAAGTCAAGATCTTAGAACTCTGATGACTACATGTAACAGCCTCTAGTATTGCCATATTGTATGTAAATTAATAATAATAATTAGAGATGAGTGAACCTTTCAATATTAGGTTTGTTTCAGATTCGCGAATTTTTCAAAAAGTTTGGTTCGGGTCTGAATCTATTCTTTCCTAATCAAAGTTGCTCCAATAACCCTGGAAATTGTTATATAACCCTCTCGGTCTTATACAACGTCAGGTGTAACTGTATTTACTTTTATCATTGCTCTTATTGCTTGACCGCAACTGACCGCAATTACCTCCTGCCTGGTGGTGACAGACAAGGGCGGATTGGCCATAGACCTTACAGAGAAATTTCCTGATGGGCCGCTTCCCAGGGCGCCGCCTGAGCCCTACTCACGGCCAGCCAGTGGAAGTTTTTGGGGATGTATTTTGTCCCGCTGGCAGTATTTTGTGATGGACTGTGGTATTTGGCTCTGTTGGGGTGGCATAATGTGCCACAATATGGTATTGCTGGTCCTGCCTTCCATCAATTTGGACCCAACTAAAAACTAGGCCACTGTTAGTATTTTTTCCAGGGCCACTTTAAGTTTCCAGTCCGCCCCTGGTGCTGGTGACAGAAAACTATTGATTCGGACCAAAAAAGATTCGGGTTCAATTGGGGGGCCTAAAAAAACGGAGATTCGGAACGAATACTAATGATAATGATGATAATAATAATAATTTAATAATAAACTTTTTATCTTAACTCCTTCTAAGTGTTTTTTTTTTTCATTTTCCGGTAGTGCACTGTATTTACTAAAACAGACATGTCTTAGTTGATGTGATTCACAGATTCTGATCACAATCCACGGGAATATTTCTTACTATATGCTTTCATGTCTGCACATTTGCACTGACGACGTACCTGACCAAGGCTCCCTTCCAGCTCAAGTCTGCAGTATATGAACACTTGGACTAATGAAGCTGCTCCTGAATGAGATACCGGCAGCTTCTACTATTTATATGGTAAATGTCAATAGGACATAAAGGTCATCAACTCTGATTGGCGGGGATTTAGCTACTAGAGCCCCCATTGATTTTGAGAAGGAGCCAGTTTTAGTCTCCGCCGTCAGTGGAGAGGTGGTTGTGAATGCACTGCAAGTCTCCATTGAAATGAACGGTACTTACAGAAAGTGTTCGGTATGAACACAATGCAGCATACTCGGGAAAACATTGTAACACACAATGTTAATCCAAATGTCAGAAAGCTGGATCTCTACATGAAGTCAATGGCCCCAGACGTTTTACAGTTTACTGAAGTTATACACTTGACTCGGCTTGATAACACTTGGAGAGGGATTTGGAGGTTGAGGTGATAAAGTAGTTGGGGAGCAATGAGCTTATTTAAAGTGCATTAAAGTTGCACCTTATAATGAGGCATGTACAGAATGTAAATCCATAACGATAAAGCATATCTGTAGAGATCCAACAGAAAAGTCGACTTCACTGTCTCCAAATCCTTTGCACTAGTCCTTGCGTTGTGCCAAGGAGTCGAAAAGAGGACCTACCAGATATAATTATTAAAGAATTAACATGACATGACAATTTTGTAGCACCTTTTCTTAGCATTTTGCATCGTGCTATCCCTCAATTATTCTTCCTAGAAATGAATAAATTGACAAATGGATGTTACTGTTTCTCTTGCACCGTTTAACACTGTGTAATCCAGGGGTAGACAACCTCCAGCACTCCAGCTGTTGTGAAACTACAACTCCCAGCATGCACATTTGGTCTGCTCTTCTTGTAACTCCCATAGAAATTAATATAGCATGCTGGGAATTGTGGTTTTACAACAGCTGGAGTGCCGAAGGTTGCTGACCTCAGGTCTAATCAATTTCATTCCAAGTCGGAACACTCCCAATGACAACGGTGACAGTTACCAATTTCTTCATAAGTTTCTAGGAGGAATAATAGGAACGGCACAAGGCAGCACTCCAAGAAAAGATGCCACAGAATTGTTATTTTATGAGGAAATCAATTATTTACTAAAACAGACATGTCAGAAGAGATGACAGGTCTTTATTAACCCCTGCTCATTCTGCAGCAATGTATTTTAGTGTCGCTACAGTAGAGGAAGGGTTATTGGCACCCTGTCTACTTTAAGAACGAGCTGATACTAACAGCCTCAATTCTCAGAGCAGCCACTGGCTACACAGCGAGATTGGAAGAAGCGCCAGACCTGGCTGTTAGCCCTCTGATCACTGCAGTCCATGACCAGTGCATGATCAAAGGGAATTTCTTCCTTCTGCACGACTGTAATAACACAAAGAATAGGTTATTCCGTGTGGGAAGTGAATGGTATAAAAAAAAAATACAAAAAAATACATACATTATTTCAATATCTATGGTGCAAAAAAAAATTATAGAAATTACAGCATAATTTGTACATACCCCAAACAGTGAAAAAATTATACAATTTCCCAGACATAAGGCAAATACTTAAAATAAGAAAACAAAATTTGTTATATAGGTGTTTAAAGTATATGCAACAAAATTGTGATGGGACTAGGACTAAACAAGAATCTGTGAGTACAAAATCATAGAAAATTAGCTAATTCAATGGTGACTTAACCGCCCTTAACACCCTATTGAACCACCTGGTCTAGAGAGATATCATCCAGAACGTGGACAGAGGATTTTTTCCAATCGGGGGATGACATTTTAGGGGACTTTTTAGTATAGTTCAGAAGTACCTTAAATCACTGTACCAAGAAATAGTGTTGAGTGAAGTGGAATTCGGTCTTAAGATTAGGAAAACTTTGATTTCCAACAAATCCGAATTTTCTTGCACTTTATTGGTAACAAATCAGATATTACTAAAATGGCAGCTGCACGTGTTACAAAGTGAAATTAAGAAGCCTGGGAACGCAAGATCGCTCATAATGCAGTGCACCCAGCCAATTCATAGCCCGATAAAACTCTAATTTGACATTGTCCTGTGAGTTGAGCAAAAGGAGAGACGTGGTAAGCTCTCACGGGCTAGAGACAGTGCTGCTGAAAATAATTACTAGAAGAATCTTGGAGATGGAGACTGCAGGAAGAGTTTCGGGAGAGTGCAGGGACAGTGTAGTGAGAGTGCAGGGAGACTTTTTCTGCATCACTTTTAGTTATTTATTCCTACATTTACTTATTCCTACATCAGCCGTAAACTAAGATATGTAACTCAATACCAATAATATGAACGCCTTTATTATTCCAGTGCCACCCATCCAGTCCCTGCATCCAGTCTGCACCCCTTAGGTGGGCCAGGTCTTAATGATGACCATCCTCATCTTATGCTGGATTTACTTCTTCCAAATCATCCTTCAAAGTCTCCATGTCAAAGAAAAGTCAGCAAGATGCAAAGAGGGGAAGAGCTGGATGTCCCTGGTGACATATTCTCATCGTCATTAGATGATGTGGAAAAGGAGGAAAAGCAGATGGCAGAAGAAAGGCTCCCACCTGTAGGGCAGGAGAGCGCTGGGGTTGGAGAATTGAGTACAGCCCCTGTTTAAAGGTGCATTAAAGGTGCTGCGCAGCCATTAGTAATGAAAAAGAACTAAACAGTGCGGTCTTCATTATTAAACGAAAGGCAGCTGCAGGTTAATTGGTCGTACTGTTCTTCACCGCAGCACGGCTGCTCCATGTGGCTATACCCTAATGCAGAGGGGCCTGGGTATACCTGATTTGTTGCAATTCATAACGGATTCCTAGCGAATTAAATTTCTTCTGGAACTTTGTTGAAGCTGCCAAATTGAATTTTTCAAAACATCACTCATCTCTACCAAGAAAAGTAGATTTAACTTTTCACTAATAAGAAGATCTTTATAACTTCTTACTATATCCCAACAATTACATTCCCCAGTTATACTTACTACACTTAAAGAAGTTGATCACCCCTAGAGACCTTTCGGGTAGAACTCACAGCATGGCCAGACCTGTGGAGGGAATCATACTTACCTGATCCTCACTGCTGAGTTCCAGTTTCATCACTCCTGAGGAAATGCTGCAGCTCTCAGGTATATCTGTGTCAACATCTGTTGCAGCTGCTGCCAGTTTTTGATTCTCTATGACCCAATAACACAACGTATTGAGGACACATCAATGACAGGCTGCAGTGGCCATGTTACCTGCGTCAAACTGGATATTGATGCCAGGAAACCTGAGAGCTGCAGCGGCACCAGGGGAGTGAAGGAGTCGGCATTCAGTGGCGAGGACCAAGGAAGTACGATTCCCTCCACGATGGCCATACTGGGGGGGGGGGAGGGGGCTGCGTGAAAGATCCCTGGTTGAGGAACCCCTTTAAAGGAACTTGTCAGAAGGTACAGTATGTGCTGCCCACACTGCCACCAGAACCTGACAGTTTTGCTCATCTAGCCTTGAACAAGGTTCTTCTTATTAGCCCAAAGTTATGCCTCAATTTAATAAAACAAAAAAATAACTTTGATGCATGCAAATTAGGTCTCTGAGGTCAAGGCAGTGGAAATGCAGTTGAAAGAAGTCAAAGTCTCCATGCTCTTCTGCCTTGATTGATGTCATTGAGGCTAGGAAACATCATGACAAACCAGGGTATAACTCCAAGTGCTATTGTTTTTTATTGTGTCCCAGCTTGTGATGACTTTCCCTGTCCTCAGGAATGTCAATCAAGTAAAAAGAGTGGAAGATTTGGGAATAGAGACCTTAAAGGGACTTTCCAAGATTACTATGGTTTTAACAGATATGCTTATGTTGTTGCTGTAACTCATCTCCATCTTCTCCATGCTCTTTTAGTTTTCTATTAGGACTTTCCTCACCAATCCCTCTGGTTTGTTTTCATCTGGTATGTAGCACTTCCTGTTGCTGTATCCAACCAAACCCATGATGCACTTCTTTCCCTACCACAGCTACTCACATCCATCTACCGTGTTTCCCCGAAAATAAGATAGTGTGTTATTTTTTTTTTTCCTCTAAAAAAAGCGTTAGGGCTTATTTTCGGGATAGGTCTTATTTTCTGTGAAACACGGTTTAAAGCGTGCCCCCATCAGACCCCCGATCAGCCCACTGTGCCCCCATCAGACCCCCGATCAGCCCACTGTGCCCCCTTCAGACCTCAGATCAGCGTGCCCCCATCAGACCTCAGACCAGACCACCCAGCCCCATAACAATAAAATAAAAAACTCCTCTTACCTGTCCAGCGCCACGGCTCCGCTCTGGGTCCGGCGCTCCTCAGGCTTCTGAGGCTTCGCTGCACTGTCAGCTGACTGCGTGCAGCGTCAGGTAATAGTGCACGCACTACGTCCTGACGCTGTACGCGGTCAGGACAGTGGAGCGCCGGCCCTGGAAGCCTGTGGAGCGCCGGACCGCGGTGCAGGACAGGTAAGAGGAGTTTTTTATTTTATTACTATGGGGCAGGGTGGGCTGATCTGAGGTCTGATAGGGTGCCGGCTGCGAAAATATACAGGTGAGCGCTTCCATAATGGAAGCACTCACTTGTATTCGCTTTATAACACGCACCGCAATTTTCCCCCTACTTTTTTGGGGAAAAAAGTGCGTCTTATAAAGCGAAAAATATGGTAACGTAGATAGGGCTTATTTTTGGAGTAGGGCTTATATTTTAAAAGTAAAGTCAAAAGAAATGTATTACAAAATTTCAGCAACCTTCATAAATAATCATTTATCCTGCTAGGTAGCTGTAGAGACTAGAGGATGTAGCTGGCAGATAGATGAACTGGACTGGATAATTGCTGACAGACACATTATATGACATTGTTATTTCCAGCCGTGTTGATGCTGCACCGTCTCCTTTTAGCCGTTGACATTGAAATACAAGAGGAGTGTTTCTAAATTGGTGTAATGGACAGTTAGTAGAAAAATGCCATTTTGTGCCCATTCCCTTGTGTGAAATAACAGGTGAGTCTGAACCTGGCGGCGGCCAGGCAATTTGCAAACACATCTACTGCTGGCAATCGGTTTATACAGAATGACAAAAATTCAATGAATTTTCTAGAGTCCAGCATAGTCCGTAATCCAGCGACGTGACCTAGCTCCATTACACTACTGAGCAGCCCTAGGGTTCCTTCATTTGCGACATCTGTATCATTCGGCTTCTTCATCTTATCATATGTATTACAGTCACATCCACAATGAGTATGTTTTGTAGGTAGAAAGGTCTTTTACCTCTGTAAGCGAGCATAAACCAAAGGTAACATCACAGTAACCTGCAATTTCTGTGTCTATGGCGTTCTAATGTTTTCACGAAATTATGTCAAACTGATTATTGTTAGGACTCAATAACATAGATTTAATAATTGATTCATTTTTCGTGCTATTTCCCTTCTTTTTTTGCCCTTTTCTAGTCCGTTCTGTGAACATTTTGTTGGATTTTGATTGCTGCTCTCAATGGCTAAGTGCAAAAACCTGCTTCTAGCATAATAATTAGTGCTAAGAGCAACACTTATAGTTGTAAGCTCATATTTGTTAAGGTTTTTCACCAGTGGGGGCCTTTCAGGCAGATCTACAGGCGGGATCTGCGGAGGGAATCATACTTACCTGATCTCCACTGCTGGGTTCTAGCTCCTTCACTCCGCCACTGCAGGTCTTCCTTACGTCAACATCCGGTTTGACACGGGTCATGTGCTCACTGCAGCCAGTGACTGGCCGCAGCAGCAACATGTCAATATGCATAACATGATCCAGATAAGTGACATATGTGCAGTACCCTAGTGTAAAAGGGTATCTGCAATCTTTTGATAATGTACTGTTAGGCCCCATTCACACGACCCGCAAATATATGGGGGCCGTCCGGCGTGTGTTCCGCAGCGCTTGGAACACACGCCGTGCGGCCCCATTGAAAATACCTATACTTGTCCGTGCGTACGGACAAGTATAGGACATGTTCTATCTTTTTATGCGGAGCCGCGGCACGGAGCTGTCTCCGTGCCGCGGTTGTGCGCTCCCATAGAGATGAATGGGGCTGCATGTATTCCGCAATTTTGCGGAATACATACGGCCCCATTCATACGGTCGTGTGAATGGGGCCTTAAGGTAACATTCTGCTCTTCCTTTAATGTAATGTCATTGTATGCTCAGAATGTTTCAGCATGAGCTATTTTAGATTTGGCCAGGAATTACTACACTGACCTAGCTCTCTCTGGAGCTTAAGGTGTGTCTGGCCTCTCCCCCTAGATCCTGAAGCTTCTTTTTGTGCTAGAAGTAGGCAATGTGAGGAAAAGCCTGGAGAAGGCAGAGAACAAATAGTGTGAGCTCCTCTTCTAAGGGCTCCAGCTTCAATGCTTCCGGAGACTAATAGATCTCTGTGTCTGCCACACTATGCTCCTCAGATTAAAGGATTCAAGAGCTACAATAATTTAGTCAGCAAGGTGATCAGTGTACAGCATTTCAGGCCCTGCTGCATTGGAGGAATAACGAGTTCAGACACCCTGTAGGCTTCAGGTATGTTTTTGGCCAGTCGTATGATTGGAACCACAAGCTGGAGTGCGAATTATGGATTACGATTGCTAGCCAGATACCCTGGTACTAGAAACTGTAGCAAGAAAAAGTAATATAAGGGCCATTGTTTTCAACAAATGCTTGAAAATCTGAGTGGAATTCGCACAGTAACGGTCTTGGTTACTGACTCCTACCAACACATGCTGGTCATTGCGCCATTTCAAGCCCTGCCTTGCACCCACATGGACATTTAACAACAAGGAGAACCAAAACTGTGCCACTGTGGTAGTTAGTGACAGCCTAGGAATTATCGATGTTCTAATGTTGTGCATATACACTTAAAGGGGTATTCCCATCTCCCAAATGTAGTTTGTATTGTTAGATATAGCCATACCAGTATTATTACTAATAGAATGTATTTATATAAAATGTATCGTTTAGAAGATTTGCCTATTTGTATTTCCATTGTCCCACACACATCAGTCAGGCCATTGCCCCTGGTTACGGCCACCGTGGCCATGTAGTAGTGGTGGTCAGCTTGCTCTTGTTCAAACCCGCTCTGAGGTAACTGCTGTATTGTGAATGCACATTGCATGAGCATGAGGAGACACATCTTAGGGTACTTTCACAACGGTCAGGATCCGTCCAAAATGCAGACTTTATAAATGGATCCTGCTCCATAGAGATGAATTGATCTTGGAACAGGATCCGTTTCTCTGCCTTTTGGAAGCACAGACAAAAATGCTACAAGCTGCAATCATTTATGTGCTTCCAAAATGCAGAGAAACGGATCCTGTTCCAAGATCAATTCCGCTCTATGGAGCAGGATCTGTTTATAAAGTCTGAGTTTTGGACGGATCCTGACCATTGCGTTTTGGATGGAAGTGTCCAAAACGCAGATGTGGAAGTACCCTTATCCGGCCACAGTAAACCTTTACTTGCAGAGTTTTTAGAGGAGAAAGGGACAGGTTTATAACCTCATCAAAATTACAGTAAAAAATGACATGTGAATGGGTTTGAACAGGAGTAAGCCTGCCACCACTACTAAACGGCTGCAGTGGCCGTAACTAGGGGCAACAGCCTGACTGATGTGTGTGGGACAATGGAAATACAAATAGGCAAATCTTCTAAACTGTACATTTTATATAAATACATTCTATTAGTAATAATACTGGTATGGCTATATCTAACTATACAAACTACATTTGTGAGATGGGAATACCCCTTTAAAGGGGTTCTCTGCCTTTCTTATATTGATGTATTGAAGTACTCTCAGGATAGGTAATCAATATCAGATCAGTCGGGGACTGACTCCCTTCCTGCAACCCCCGCTGATCAGCTGTATGTAGAGAACATAACATTTTCTTCACTGTTTACCTACTCGCTGTTGACATTGCAGCGGTGAGCAGTGTAATTACAGCTCCTCCGTCCTATTCACGTGAATAGGGCAGAGTCTTTCCATTGATGGATAATTGAGAGATTAAAATGGATAATTTGCTTAGCGATACATGAGACATGTATAGCAGTCAGCGCTGGCAGTTAGTGACAGGAGGCAGGGTTGGGAGTATTGACAGGAGGCAGGGCCTGGAGTAGTGACAGGAGGCAGGGCCTGGAGTAGTGACAGGAGGCAGGGCCTGGAGTATTTACAGGAGGCAGGACCTGCAGCAGTGACAGGAGGCAGGGCCTGGAGTAGTGACAGGAGGCAATGCCTGCAGCAGTGACAGGAGGCAGGGCCTGCAGCAGTGACAGGAGGCAGGGTCTGGAGTAGTGACAGGAGGCAGGGCCTGGAGTATTTACAGGAGGCAGGGCCTTGAGTAGTGACAGAAGGCTCTGTATGTTACACATTGTCATCTCCAGTGCTCAGTAGACCACTGAAAATGGACTTTCATTAGCAATCCTCAAGATTACTAAGGAAACTCTTTAAACCCTGTTTTCTAGTAAAAATAAACACCTTTCCCTAATAAAGTATATTACAAAAATGTTTCATGTTATTGTGCCTACAGTATATATAACATAAACCGAAACAACAGCTACATTTTTATGTCATCAATATCAAGTCACTAGGGAGGGTCCAATACACTTTACCCCAGCCAATCAGCTGTTTGAGGAAGCTGTGGCGTTCCAGTAAGCACTGCGATCTCCTCACACTCATTCATTTGAATGGGACTGATCTGCACCTAGACCATGTGACCAGGTCATCAATATCAATACCTCAAACAACTCAGCCCCGTGCAGCTTAGCCCCATTCACCGATGAATGTGATGTCACTGGCCTAGGAAGAGGCTAAGTCATCAGTTTCAAAACCTTGGACAACCCCTTAAATATGGTTGCCTATTTTCTTGGCTAACATGTTATAGAGCGGGAGGAGCTGAGCAGGTTGATATATAGTTTTATAGGAAAAGAAACAATAAAACTTGCAATTTATTTATTAAACTTCTGCTCATTCTGAGTTGGAGTCATGTGGGCGGTCTTATCAATCTGCCAAGCTCCTCCTGCTCCATAGCATGCTGCCTACAGACATTTTCGTGGTGACAGCTTCCCTTTAACATAAAGCATACACTATATAGCCAGTTGCGTGTGGACAATCATCCTCATTATCCTTTTTAATGTTATCTTTTATTGAATACCATAGAACAAGCTACAATAGGAGACTGTAATTGACATGGGTGATCACAGCAATCATCTGTCATAGAATTGTGCAGCTGATCAAGTGCAAACCTACAGGACAGAGAATGGAGGGGATGAGGGAACCAACTAGGTGACCGTGCCAGCGCTGCCTCCTCTTCACTGTTTACATCCTAGCTGTAACAGGGGTAGTGGTGAGTAGGTGTAATTACACCTAACCACCCCATTCATTTCAATGTCTATGGGAGCGATTCTTCCCATTGAAATGAATGGGGAGGTTAGACGGGTCACAATACATACAGTAAAGACCTCTCACCTCTTCTGACATGTGTGCTATACTAAATTCTTCTATTATCCATGAAACAGCAATTGTGGAGCATTACTTCTGTTAGTTATACCTCTGTTAGTCGTTTTGGAAGTGTATGAAAACATTTTCAATTGTTTTCAGTTGTTACCTACATATTGAAAGAGTCCAATAATTGCCACTATTGAAACGTGTTGGATATTGCAATTGTGAACCTTATTAGTAAAGATGGAATGGTTTTAATCCATGTATTGTATGACTTTTCATTTGGATTTTGCAACTCTGCTGGAGCGAGTTTGAGAAAGTTGATTGAAAGGGTGCCTGGAGTAGGATCCCCGCTGATCTGATCACCACTGATTTGATCTGAAAACCACATGGACTCCTTACCCCACATACTTAAAAGAAAACATAAACGTGTTACGCTTTTGTTATATTGATGACTAGAGATGAGCGAGCATACTCGTCCGAGCTTGGTGCTCGTTCGAGTATTAGGGTACTCGTAAGTGCTCGCTGCTCGGACGAGTATCTCGCCATACTCGAGGAAATGGCAACTTCCGCATCGTGCTTTTTTGGCGCCTATAAACACAGCGAATCACAAGCCAGGAGACTCTACGGTACACCCAGCATCACGTGGGGCCCTTACATG
>ONZH01003379.1:0-53171 GCA_900303285.1 Rhinella marina
CAGAGAGAAATTCACCCTCCCACCCCTGCAGCAAACAGAAGTTATTTTTTACCTTCATTTTTTCAATTCCCGTTGGCTGCGGAGTGGGAGGGGGCGTGACCTGGACAGAGTCGGGGGCGTGGATTAGCAAGACGCTTTGCATGGGTGGATTTAATCTATTTTATTTAATGTTTGTGTGTGTTGTTGCAGAAAGAAAGTCACCTCCCACCCATCCCTGCAGCTGACAGAAGTTGATTTTTACCTTTATTTTTTCAATCTCTGTTGGGCTGCGGAGTGAAAGGGGGTGTGGCCTGACAGAGTTGGGGGTGTGGCTTAGTGAGACCTGGGGCGGGGGTTTTAAGTACTTCTTTTAGGGTGGCCTGAATTAAAGGTCAATACCATGCTTATTTATGAGCCCACGCAATAGGCAGCAGTGGAGGAAACATCTTTTATTACTACTGAACTGTAGTAATAGAAAAAAACATAAGTTATATTTATGGTAACCGGAATACCTTTAACAGTGTCAGTAAATAGAAATGGATGAGATCCTCAGCTGCTGATAATTACCTGGTTGTTATGGAAACCTGCCCTCCCTGTGTGGCTTTGCAGAGAATGGCAGTTGGAGTTTAAAACCAAAGCTCCCAGTTGTAATGTTGGCTAATGGAGATCATATTTTGGGAATATCTCGGGAACGGTACGTCCTAGAGAGATGAGACCTGGTCTAAAACCTTCCCGGACACCTGATGTACATGTGTGCCGAATTTGGTGAAAATCGGTCCAGTAGTTTGGTCGCGCATAGAGAACAGACAGACAGACAGACAGATAGACAGACAGAAATTCATTTTTATATTATTAAGAGATAAAGGTCTATAGCTCAATATACTGATCAGAACTCATTACCACCATTTACTGTGAGCTGTAAAATGATGATAATTACCACCAAAATAATCTAGTATCACCAGCCTCTAAAAAAATCACGGACCCCTATATTTTTTTCATGGACATAGGAAAAAAGTTGCCTATTTTTAGGGACTGTCCAGAAATTTGTGGACGGTTGGCAACCCTGACTGGTATATATACAATACAGTACACTAATTTATTAACATGATTTTACTTTTCAAATATTTTGTTACTTACCCCTTCTTATCTCCTCCCGTATCTCCTTTAGCCACTCTGGGGTTTTTTATTTTGAGATCCGACCATCGGCGTTGGATCTGGCCCGGGGTAGGCACAGTCCTACACCTATGTAGGAGGCCTCGGATCACCACCTCTATGACCTCCTTTTTGTGGACATGTTGATGGCGGTGTGGGCCATCATAGTTCTCCCTGTCCATGATACGGACCATGTATTTGAGCTCCTCAGAGCTAAAAGCACCTGCTCGTCTTGCCATCGCTATGCCTCTACGTCGTGCGTGCGTACGTACGTACGAATAGTACGCTAAAGATTTGTACGCTAATGCGTACGTATTCCGTTAAGTAGCGTACTTTTAACAATGCTACACTGTATGTTCGTTACTTGAGTAGGAATGTTCGCAGACGCAGTGTATTTGTACGCTAATGCGTACATATTCAGTTAAGTAGCGTACCTTTGACAACGCTACACTGTATGTTCGTTACTTGAGTAGGAATGTTCGCATTAGCGTACGCATTAGTTTAAATTCTCAAATACGCGTATATTTTGCGTCGCCGTTGTTGAAGTCACTTTGATTTTTTCTACTTTTTTCATTGTAATAGCAACTGCAAGTAAACGAAACTATACCCTACCAGACTCCCATTATTGTTGCAGCAATTATTCAGCCGTTATAGCAAGGTTCGTTTTAGGTTCGGTTCGTACGAATCCGAACTTCAAGCAAATTCGCCGAACCGAACCAAACCGAACTTTTCAAAAGTTCGCTCATCCCTACTCTACTGCATACGTGACAGGGAAATAAATACAGTTAATCCGTCTGCTAGTCCGGCAGGTGACATATTCACATTTTTGCTAAGACATACAGTTGTACTGCATACGTGACAGGGAAATAAATACAGTTAATCTGTCTTCTAATCCTGCAGGTGACATATTCACGTTTTTGCAAACAGATTACACCTGTATTGCATAGGTGACAGGGAAATAAATACAGTTAATCTGTCTGCTAGTCCCTTGGTGACATATTCACGTTTTTGCAAACAGATTACACCGGTACTGCATACGTGACAGGGAAATAAATACAGTTAATCCGTCTGCTAATCCGGAAGGTGACATATTCAGATTTTTGCTAAAACATACAGTTGTATTGCATACGTGACAGGGACATTAATACAGTTAATCCGTCTGCTAATCCGGTAGGTGACATATTCATGTTTTTGGTTAGAGGTACACCTGCACTGCATACGTGACAGATAAATTAATAAAGTTAATCTGTCTGTTAGTTCGGTGGGTGACCTCAAAGAATGAGGAGAGCATCAAATAAGGGACGTGGCCCTGGTCGTGGTGCTGCTGGTACTGGTGGAGCTCCTGTTGCAGGGAGAGGACGTGGTCAATCTGAGCCAGCTACATGCCCAAATAAAACATAAGGTGCACGTAGGCGACAGGACGTTCAGCGTCATTTTGAAGGCCTGAATACTGGTGCATGAATGGTGAGGCCAGAACAAGTAGAGGCATTAGTAGATTGGATGGCTGACAGTGCCTCCAGTTCCTTCACATTGTCTCCCACCATGGGCATCTGTCTGTCTGGACATCTGTCTTTCACCTCACCCCCTTGCAAATCAGCCAAGCAGTCTGAGCCCCAAGTCATGCAGCAGTCACTGATGTCGCTTTTTGATGATTCTGCTGGTGGGGTTTCCATGGGCCATCCAATTAGCCCTGCCCCAGAAGTGGAAGAGATTGAGTGCACTGATGCCCAACCGCTTATGTTTCAGGATGTGGACATGGGAGGACCACCGCAGCACGTCTCTGATGATGACGAAACACAGGTGCCAACTACTGCGGCTTTCTGCGGTGTGCAGACTGGCAAGGAGGGTAGGGGTGAAGAGTGTGTGGAAGATGATGTGGAGGATGATGAGGTCCTAGACCCCACATGGACTCAAGGTCATGTGTGTGACGTGTGCAGTTCGGAGGAAGAAGTGGTGGTCACACAGCGCCAGCCGCACAGCAAAAGAGGGAGCAGGGTGCAAAAGCAGAGAGGCCGTCCCCTAGCCAGTACGCTCACTACTGCCCACCGGACCCAGGAAATGAGCACTCCAAAGCCAGCTCCAAGGAGTTCCCTGGATTGGCAATTCTTCAGACAATGTGCTGATGACAAGACGCGAGTGGTTTGCACGCTGTGCAATCAGAGCTTAAAGTGAGGCATAAATGTTCTAAACCTGAGCACCACCTGCATGACCAGGCATCTAAATGCAAGGCACGAGCTCCAGTGGAATACACACCTGAAAAACCACAAAAAATCTCAGGCTCCTCTTGCTCCCTCTTCTGCTGTGGTCTCTGCCTCTTCCTCCTCCTCTGTAGTGACAGTGGCACCTGCCACCCTGGAAACAGAGGATGTGGCAGCAACACCACCACCTCCACCACTGTCACCAAGCATGTTCACACTGTCCCATGGAAGCGTTCAATTTTCTATCCCCCAAACACTACAGAGAAAGAGGAAGTACCCCCCTACCCACCCACCATCCCTGGCCCTGTATGCCAGCATTTCAAAATTCCTGGCCTTTGAAATGCTGTCATTTCGTCTGGTGGAGATGAACACTTTTGAAAACCTTATGGCGGTGGCTGTCCCTCAGTACGTGGTTCTCAGCCACCACTACTTTTCCAGGTGAGCCATCCCTGCCCTGCACGAACAAGTGGCGGACAAAATCAGGTGTGCAATGCTCAACGCCATCTGTGGCAAGGTCCACATAACTACTGATACGTGGACCTGTAAACACTGGCAGGGACGTTATATCTCCCTGACTGCACACTGGGTAAATGCAGTCGCAGCTGGGCCTGAGGCAGATAGCAGTTTGGCGCATGTCCTACCACCACTGAGGATTGCAGGACATTTCTCGTTGCCGCCTGTTGCCTCTTCCTCCTACTCTGCTTCCTCCTCTACCGCCTCCTCATCCGGTCAGCGTAACACCTTCACCACCAACTTCAGCACAGCCAGGGGTAAACGACAGCAGGCTGTTTTGAAACTCATCTGTTTGGGGGAAAAACCCCACACCGCACAGGAGCTGTGGACGGGCATTGAACAACAGACCGATGAGTGGTTGGTGCCACTGAGCCTCAAGCCCAGCCTGGTGGTGTGCGATAATGGGCAAAATCTCATAGCAGCTCTGGGGCTAGCTGGTTTGATGCACATCCCTTGCCTGGCGCATGTGCTGAATTTGGTGGTGCAGAGGTTCCTGAAAAATTACCCTGATATCTCAGAGCTGCTGCAGAAAGTGCGGGCAGTTTGTGCTGACTTTCGGCGGTCTCACCCTGCTGCTGCTCGCCTGTCTGTGCTGCAGCGTAACTTCGGCCTTCTCGCTCACCGCCTCATATGCGACATACCCACAAGGTGGAATTCCACCTTGCACATGCTGGAGAGACTGTGCGAGCAGCAGCAGGCAATAGTGGAGTTTCAGCTGCAGCATGCACGTGTGAGTCGCTCTGCGGAACAGCACCACTTCATCACCAACGAGTGGGTCTCCATGTGGGACGTGTGTACCGTGTTGCGCTGTTTCGAGTACTCCACCAACATGGCCAGTGCTGATGACGCAGTCCTCAGCATTACTATCCTACTTCTATGTCTCCTTGAGAAAACGCTTCAAGCGATGATGGAAGAGGATGTGGCACAGGAGGAAGAGGAGGAGGAAGAGGGATCATTTCCATGGTTATCAGGCCAGTCTTTCACAAGTGGCTTGGAGGGTGGGTTCCTGCATCAACAAAGGCCAGGTACACAACTGTCTAGCCAGGGCACAGTTCTGCAGGATGAGGAGGATGATTATGAGGAGGAACCGTGTTCACAGCAGGGTAGCACCCAAAGCAGCTCATGGGCATCAATGGAGCGTGGCTGGGGGATACAGAGGACACAGACAATACACCTCCCACAAAGGACAGCTTGTCATTGCCTCTGGGCAGCCTGGCACACATGAGCAACTACAGGCTGCAACGCCTGCGCAACGACCGCCGAGTTGACCATATTCTAACCAGCGCTGATTACTGGGTGGCCACCCTGCTGGATCCCCGCTACAAGGACAACGTGCTGTCCTTAATTCCGTCACTGGAGCGTGATCGGAAGATGCGCGAGTACAAGCGCACATTGGTAGACTCGCTGCTGAGGGCATTCACACCAGACAGTGGGGGCTCAGTGGAAGCACCAGGTGAAGGCAGAGGAGGAGGAGGAAGTTGCCAACGCAGCTGGGGCACCGTCAGCACCTCAGAAGGGAGGGTTAGCATGGCCGAAATGTGGAAGAGCTTTGTCAGTACGCCACACCAACCAGCACCACAGCTAATACGGAACGTCTTAGCAGGAGACAGCATTTCAACAACATGGTGGAACAGTACGTGTGCACATGCCTACACGTACTGACTGATGGGTCTGCCCCATTCAACTTGTGGGTCTCCAAATTGGGCACATGGCCTGAGCTCGCCCTTTACGCCTTGGAGGAGCTGGTCTGCCCTGCAGCAAGTGTATTGTCCAAACGTTTAGCACGGCAGGGGGGATCATCACAGACAAGCGCAGCCACCTGTCCACAGCCAATGTGGACAAGCTCACGTTCATTAAAATGAACCAGGCATGGATCCCACAGGACTTGTCCGTACCTTGTGCTGAGTAGACAAGTATACTGGCCGTACCCAGCCATTGTTATACTTTATCTTTGCATTCTCTTTTTTTATATTTCCCTGTTTTGGGGTCTTCCCAAATTAAAAAAAATTAAATTAAATTTAAAAAAAAATGAAAAAAACAACAAAAACAGTGTTGGCTACCTCCTCCTCCTCCATCACCGCTTCCACTTACACTGCCACATCCACTGCCTCTTCAACCTCCTACTCCACTTTGACCTTCGTCCTCTACTTCAAGATCATTATTTTTTATTTTATTCTATGTTATTTTAAGTCATTTACCTATCCACATTTGTTTGCAGGGCAACTGTCCTGCTGTTACCCCCATTTTGCAGCCCTCTAGCCCTTACTATGACTATTTTGCAGCGCACCAAAGATCAGGTCCCCATTGACTTCAATGAGGTTCGGGTTTGAGTTCGAGTCGGCGAACCCGAACTTCCACGGGTTCGCTCATCCCTACTAGTGACAATAACCCAATCTGAGTGTGTACCGTTAATAACCACCCTCTGTTTTCTATCACTAAGCCAGTTACTTACCCACATACAGACATTTTCTTCCAGGCCAAGCATTCTCATTTTATATGCTATCCTTTTATGTGGTACAGTGTCAAATGCTTTGGAGAAGTCCAGATATACGTCATCCATTGATTTGCCGCGGTCAAAACTAGAATTTACCTCCTCATAGAAACTGATTAAATTAGTTTGACATGACCAATCCCTCATGAAGCCATGCTGATATGGCGTTATTTGCTTATTTTCATTGAGGTACTCCAAGATAGCATCTCTTAGAAAACCTTCAAACAGTTTACCCATGACAGATGTTAAACTTACCGGCCTATAGTTTCCGGGCTCTGTTTTTGGACCCTTTTTGAATATTTGCTATGCGCCAATCCTATGGAACACTCTCTGTCAATATAGAGTCCTTAAATATCAGAAATAAGGGTCTGGCTATGACATTACTTAATTCTCTTAGGATACGGGGGTGTATGCCATCCGGTCCTGGCGATTTGTCTATTTTAATCTTTTTAAGACGCCGCTGTACTTCTTTCTGCGTCAGACAGGGCACTTTTAATGGGAAGTTTATTTTTATATTCTGCATTTCATCTGATAGTTTATTTTCCTCAGTGAATACAGTGGAGAAAAAAATATGTAGTAGTTTTGCTTTCTCCTTATCACTTTCTGCAACTCCCCCCTCCTTACTCTGTAAGGGACCAACACCTTCAGGTTTATACCTTTTACTATTTATATAATTGAAGAACATTTTAGGGTTAGTTTTACTCTCTTTGGCAATTAATCTCTCGGTCTCTAGTTTGGCTGTTTTTATTTGTCTTTTACATATTCTATTTTTTTCCTTATAGTTTTTCAATGCTTCCTCGCTCCCCTCCTGTTTTAGTGATTTAAATGCTTTCTTTTTGTCATTTATTGCTTTCTTTACAGTTCTATTTATCCACATTGGGTTATTTTTATTCCTTAACCTTTTGTGCACATAAGGTATGTACCTCTCACAATTAGATATTAGGATGCTTTCCCATTTTGTGGCTGTATATTTATTTTTGAGGACTTTGTCCCAGTTAGTTAGGCCTATGGCCTCTCTTAGTCTCTTAGCTAAATTTTGCTTTTTTGAAGTATGGTATTTTATTCCTCCCTGAAGAAACACTCTTTTGAATGACAATTGGAAGGTTATTATTTTATGGTCACTATTTCCCAGGTGTCCCACGACCTGCACACCTGTTGTTCTGTCAGGTCTATTGGTTAATTACTAAGTCCAGTATGGCTGTCCCTCTAGTCGGGTCCTGAACCAGTTGGGAAAGGTAATTGTCTTTGGTTATTGCCAAGAACCTGTTTCCTTTATGAGGTATACAGGTTTCAGTTTCCCAGTCTATATCTGGGTAGTTGAAGTCCCCCATAATAATGACCTCATTATGATTTGCCGTCTCGTCTATTTCGTTTAGAAGTAGATTTTTTGTGGACTCTGGAGTGTTGGGTGGTTTATAATAAACTCCTATTAGTATTTTATTATTGTTTTTGCCTCCATGTATTTCTACCCACAGTGGCTCCACATGTTCATGTCCCTCACTTATATCTTCCTGGAGTGTGGGCTTTAGACAGGACTTTAAATAAAGGCAGATCCCTCCCCCTCTCTGGTTTTGGCAATCCTTTCTAAACAGACTGTAACCCTGTAGGTTAACTGCCCAGTCATAGCTATCATCCAGCCATGTCTCCGTTATTCCCACTATGTCGTAGTCCTCCTCGCACATCACTACTTCCAGTTCACCAGTTTTATTAGTTAGGCTTCTGGCATTAGTACACATACAAAGAGGTTTATATATATTTTTTACCCTGCACCTTTTCTTCTGAACTGTTCTAGTTCCTCCTTCCATTCCTCCCCCAGTTCCTTTACTTTGCCCCAGGTCTCTATCTACACTATCTTCCCCTCCTATAATGTAGTTACCCTCCCCCAGTCCCTAGTTTAAATACTCCTCCAGCCTTCTAGCAATCTTCTCCCCGAAAACAGCTGCCTCCTCCCCATTGAGGTGCAGCCCATCCCTACGATAGAGCCTGTAGCCGACAGAGAAGTCGGCCCAGTTAAATTATGTGCGTTTAAATACTCAAATAATTCCATGACTTTTCCTTCTTGGTAGTTTTAATGTTAAGAAGTGTCTATTCTTCATAGGAAAGTCGTTACCTATGCATATGATACGCAAAGCAAACAAAAAATGTTATATTGTTTTGTTGCACAACGTTCTATGCTCCATGCTCACTGGCATGATTGAATATTCAATAAGTTTACAAAATGAGTAAAAGCACAAATCTTTTTTTCTCATATATTGATATTTTTAAATTACATGATCCCCTAAGGGTTTTAGAATGAAAGAACTATGTCACTTTGTAGTGTGCTGAAGAACAGCATGATAAGGTACCATCTGCACTAAGCCACAGAACGCTCTATTGTCTTGATTATTTCCCTGTCTGTTTAAGGCTACTTTCACACTAGCGTTAGTACGGATCCGGCGGGTGAAGGGACCCGCCGGATCCGTACTGAGTAATACAACCTTGTGGATCCGTAATTCCGGATCCGGTTGTATTAGCTTTTAAACGGATCCGGAATAACCTCTATTGAAAGTCAATGGAGGACGGATCCGTTTACAAGTGTGTCCACACCAAACGGATCCGTCCCCATTGACTTGCATTGGGGGTCATTCCGGATCCGTTTAGGTGCGGATAACTAGTACGGAGAGCAAACCGCAACATGTTGCGGTTTGCTCTCCGGTCTGAAGACTGAACGGAATGCTTTGACATTGACAATGAATGGGGACAAAACTGAAGCGTTTTATTCCGGTATTGAGCCCCTATGACGGAACTCAATACCGGAATTCCATAACGCTAGTGTGAAAGTAGCCTAAAGTAACAAAGTGCTCTTAAATTACTGTTGTTTAGCCATTCAATTCATGTGTCCCACTGCTACTCCCTATTTAAAACCAGTAAGATCTAATGCAGTGCTATTACACTATTTAAAATGCAATATTAAAATGGCTTTAGATTCCAAAAACATTTGTGGAGGGAGGCTGATTAATCTAATATAGCAAGCATTGTTATATGAACAATACATGTTTCTGGGATGGATGTAGCCTATTTATCAATGTACAGTATAGCACAGTGGTGGTACTGCTCTGGAATCTTAGCTTTGTATTCTAATGTAATGGAAGTATAATTTCATAGTAACTGATTCACCTGTCATTTGAGATCAGAATTTAAAAAAAAGTTTTATGGGGTCATTTATCAAACTGGTATAAAGCAGAACTGGCTTAGTTGCCCATAACAACCAATCAGATTCCACCTTTCATTTTGACAGCTCCTTTGGAAAATGAAAGGTGGAATCTGATTAGTTGCTATGGGCAACTTAGCCAGTTCTACTTTACACCAGTTTGATAAATGACACAATTAATGTAACAGCCTGCAGCTGCCCCAGAACCGGACCCTCAATTTAGAAGGTCCGGTCCTGCGGGTACCCGGCTCTTCCCGACACCCCTGGTGGCGGTGGGTGCCAGGGTAATAGATGTTGGGCCAGCACTAAGCCCAGTACTAGTAATCAGGGCCGTCTGTAGATAGCCATGATTACTAAAACTGCAGTGTTGTAAAATAAAAAACACACACACACACTTATAAAATACTTCATTGAAATAAATACTCCCCCAGACCCCTGTTTGACCATTTTATTTATAAAAGAAAAAAGCTGGTCCAACGTAATCCACCGAATCCGACGTAGTCCTCAGCATTCACGATCCTGAAAAATAGAAAACAAACAAAAAAACAAACACAAACCACTTACCTCCTCACTCACTCCAAACTCGGAGGATGAAAGAAGCAGGCAGCCGATTCTGGCTGCCACAGAACGGGACATATAATGGGTGTCCCCTCCGATGTCATGTTACTGAAGTCTTCAATAACATGGCGCCGAAGGGTGCAGGCTATGTATGTGTAAAGCGCCTGCACTTTACACATACACAGCGCTCCCATGATTTTTCAATAGGGTCGGCTCCGTCCACACTGGAAATGGAGCATACGACCGTAAGTCATTTGTCTATGTGTCGTTCAGTGACACATAGACACGTGACTATGAAAATGGCAGCCCCCATAAAGTTACAAAAATGTAAAATACACAAAACACAATACACACATAATAAACTTCATTATACATATAAAAACAATTTTTAATGTTTTATAACATATGTTTTTTATTTTTTCACGATAGTGTCCCTTTAAGCCAGACTCCCGCCACTGTCAGGAGACGTAACAGCTTCCTGACATTTCTCCTGCCATGGCTCCTCCTCCCCAGTAGTCTAGTCTTCTAGCACCATGAGGAGGCTGCTGAGGTACTCACTGGGTGGAGTTCAGTCCCTGTATCAGTTGTACAGCGAGGGGTCTTACTAACATCCTGCTTGAGAGGAGCTAGTGAGAAACATCAGATGGGAGCACTCTGGCTGTCACTGTTGGGGGGAACCCTGGCTGTCACTATTGGGTAGCACTCCTGTCACTGTTGGGGGATGCTAGCTATCACTGTTGGGGGAGTATTCTGGTGTCAGTGTTGGGGGGACACTGACTTTCACTGTTGGGGGACACTGGTTGTCACTGTTGTAGAGACACTGACTGCCACTGTTGGGGGGACGCTAGTTGTCACTGTTGGGGGGACACTGGCTGTCACCGTTGGGGGGACGCTAGCTGTCCCTGTTGGGGGAGCACTCTGGTGTCGCTGTTGTTGGGACATTAGCTGTCCCTGTTGGAGAGACACTAGTCACTGTTGGAGAGACACTATCTGTCATTGTTGGGGGATCACTCTGGTGTAACTGGAGATACTGGCTTTCAGCACTTAGCATTGGGGGGGCCTCTTCTGTCACTGTTGGAGTGCACTGGTTATCACTGTTTGGGTGGACTATGACTGTCGCTGTTGGGGGGCACTGACTGAAGCGAGGCTCACGATGTAATGGTTGGCATCAGCGTTAAATACACTGCTGGACGCTTAACCCCTTAATGACTATGACTATGTACGTCATGATGTGTTGTAAGTTAGCGCATCATGACGTGCATCGTACGTCATGAAATGAAAGTGTCACCGCAAGTATACTTGCGGTGACACCGGCATCTGAACGGGTGTCACGGACAGCAGAGAGGTCCGGCCCCCGTCCATGGACCAATCACAGTGGTCCCTGCCCCGCGATCGCTGTGATTGGTCAATCAGAACTGGATGACCAATCACAGCGCCTGCGGGAAGCTTAGCCCAGCGCAGCTCCGTTCTCCTCATTCTGACAGTTGACATTTGAGGAGGTCGGAGCTGCGTCCTGTCAGAGAGCATTTTGTGGGGAAAAAAAGATAAAAGAAAAGTGCCCCCACAGTGTCCCAGTTACCCCAAATGCACCCCATCCTCCCCATCCTCCAGTGACCTGTGTCTTGTGTCAGATCGTTAGGGTTAGAAGTTAGGGTTAGGAGTTAGGGTTAGGAGTTAGGGTTAGGAGTTATTGGTAAAAGTTAGGGTTAGAAGTTAGGGTTAGAAGTCAGACGTTTGAATAAAAAAAATTACAAAAAAAAAAAATTAATTAAAAATATATATATATATGAATTACTGGTGATTAGGTAGCCTTTGTGAGTTTGCCAGAGTACTGGCAGTTTGGTAGAAGTAGTTTAGTTTAGTAGTTTTCAAGAAAAAAAGAAAAAAATATATATATAGCTCGTTAGGGTTAGAAGTTAGGGTTAGGAGTTAGGGTTAGGGTTAGACTTTAGGGTTAGGAGTTAGGGTTAGGGTTAGGTGTTAGGGTTAGAAGTCAGGGTTAGAAGTTAGGGTTAGGAGTTAGGGTTTTTTGAATAAAAAAAAAATTACTAAAAAAAATATATATATATAAAAATTACTGGCGATTAGGTAGCCTTTGTTAGTTTGCCAGAGTACTGGCAGTTTGGTAGAAGTATTTTAGTTTAGTAGTTTTCAAAAAAAAAAAGGAAAAGAAATATATATATAACTAACTATATATATATATATATATATATATATATATATATATTTAAGTTGTAGCTTGCACCATATATAAAATGGCTGAGCGTACGTATATGGCAGAGGAGGCATACGCATTTATCTGTTCTGATACAGAAAGTGCAAGCGAGACCGAACAGTTTCAAATTTCGTCATCATCCACTAACTCTAGTGATGACGAGCCGCAGCAAAGTCGCAGACGTGACTCTTTGCCTGCCACTAGCACTACTGTCCGCGAATGGATGCCCACAGAGTCATATGCTCCGTCTGTTCCAGAATTTAATTCTGTGACAGGCATCCATGTTGATAATACGGGGTTTAGGGAGGTGGAATATTTTAAAATCTTCTTATCAGAAGAACTGATAAATTTGATGGTCGAGCAGACCAATTTATACGCTGCTCTATTCATCGCTAGTCACCCCACCTCATATTATGCTAAGACTGGCATATGGTGCCCTGTTGTTGGGGCGGACATTTTAAAGTTTTGGGGCCTCCTTCTAAATATGGGTCTCATAAAAAAAAAACACTATGAGATCTTACTGGTCATCTGATGTGTTGTACGATACCCCCATGTACAGGGCAGTAATGACAAGACAGCGATTTGAGACTATCCTGCGATTTCTGCACTTCGCTGACAACACACAGTGCCCCCCACGTGATGACCCCAGCCACGACAGGCTTTTTAAAATTAGGTCCCTTATAAATTATTTAAATCAAAAATTTAAAGAGGCCTACACCCCAGAAAAAAACATTGCAGTGGACGAGTCAATTGTCCTTTTTAAAGGCAGGCTGCAATTTTGCCAATATTTGCCAAGGAAGAGAGCACGATTTGGCCTAAAAATTTATAAGCTCTGTGACAGCGAAACTGGGTACACATACAAATTTAGAGTTTATGAGGGCAAAGATACCCAGTTTACCCCTCCTGAATGCCCCCCTTCCCTAAATGTGGCAGGCAAAATAGTGTGGGATCTCCTGCACCCTCTTTTAGATAAGGGGTACCATTTGTACATTGATAATTATTATACAAGCGTACCCCTTTTCAAGTGCCTTTCAGTAAGAAAGACAGTGGCATGTGGCACCATACGCCGCAATCAAAGAGGCCTGCCCAAGCCTTTAATAAACCAAAAACTGAGGCCTGGGGAAATAAAAGGCCTCTGCAATGGGGACATCTTACTGATAAAATATCGGGACAAAAAAGATATAATTACATCTATCCACCCAGACAGCAGCAGCCCTGTTCCTGTACGCAGCACCGATACCACCGTTCATAAACCTGTCTGCATACAGGATTATAATAAATATATGGGTGGGGTGGACCTTGCAGACCAAATGCTGCAGCCTTATAGTTATGCTGAAGCCTTATAGTTATATTTGGTATAAAAAGCTTGCATCCCACCTTATGCAAGTAGCCCTGTACAATTCATTTGTTATGTTCCAAAAAGCAGGGAACCATGGAACTTATCTTGAGTTTCAAGAAAAAATCATAAAAAATTTGATATTTGGAGAGCAGGGCCAGGAAAGCAGTGGCATAGTGTGATCCAGCCATGCCAGCAGAATTGTCCCAGGGAAACATTTCCCATCAGAGGTGCCCCCTACTGCAAAGAAAAGCAGAGCCCAGAAGAGATGCAGGGTCTGTTATAAGAATGGGATACAGCGGGACACCGTATATCAATGTGACACCTGTCCAGATAAGCCTGGACTTTGCATTAGACAGTGTTTCCGCATTTACCACACGTCTCAAGATTATTAATTTAATCAGTTTAATTTTATTTTTACTTCTTTTATGCACTTTTGGCCTTTTTTTAATTTATTATGCAACCCACTGCTTTTTTAACACTCCTTATTTCATTATATTATTACCCAATTATAATTTGGGAAATTAGACAAACCCCAAAAGGTAAAAATAAATTCTCATTATACCCCTAGATGAATACTGTAAAAAAAAAATCACTACACCCCTAGATGAATACTTTAGGGAGTGTAGTTTTCAAAATGAGGTCAATTTTTGGGGGGTTTCCACTGTGGGGGGTCCTCAAGGTATCTTCACACATCGATAACCACATATGGGGTGTTGCCATATTCTAAATTCTATGAAAAGCATATTGGGCCAAAGTGCTCACTACACCCCTAGATGAATACTTTAGGGGGTGTAGTTACCAAAATGGGGTCATTTTTTGGGGGTTTCCCCAGGGTATTTTCAAATGCAACACAGTGCCTGAAAATTATTCCGGTGAAATCTGCCCTCCAAAATCCACATTGTGCTCCATCTGTTCTAAGCACTGCCGTTCACCCGTACAGTAGTCGATAACCACATATGGGGTGTTGCTGTATTCAGAAGAAAATGGGTAACATATTTAGTGGTGACTTTCTCCTGTTACCCCTTGTGACAATGAAAAACTTGGGTCTAAAGTGACATTTTTCAGTAAAATATGTAATTTTTTTTTTTTTTTACAGCCAAGGATTTCTAAATTCTATGAAAAGCATATTGGGCCAAAGTGCTCACTACACCCCTAGATGAATACTTTAGGGGGTGTAGTTTCCAAAATGGGGTCACTTTTTTGGGTTTCCACTGTGGGGGGTACCCAGGGTACCTTCAAATGCAAGACAGCGCCTGAAAATTATTTCAGTAAAATCTGCCCTCCGAAATCCACATTGCGCTCCATCTGTTCTAAGCTCTGCCGTTCACCCGTACAGTAGTCGATAACCACATATGGGGTGTTACTATATTCAGAAGAAAATGGGTAACATATTTAGTGGTGACTTTCTCCTGTTACCCCTTGTGACAATGAAAAACTTGGGTCTAAAGTGACATTTTTCAGTAAAATATTTTATTTTTTTTTACAGCCAAGGGTTTCTAAATTCTATGAAAAGCATATTGGGCCAAAGTGCTCACTATGCCCCTAGATGAATACTTTAGGGGGTGCACTTTCCAAAATGGGGTCACTTTTTTGGGGTTTCCACTGTGGGGGTCCCCAGGGTATCTTCAAATGCAACACAGCGCCTGAAAATTATTCCAGTGAAATCTGCCTTCTGAAATCCATATTGTGCTCCATCTGTTCTAAGCTCTGCCGTTCACCCGTACAGTAGTCAATAACCACATATGGGGTGTTACTGTAAACTGCAGAATCAGGGTAATAGATATTGAAATTTGAAATTTCTTCTCTATTTTCTTTTAATTCTTGTGGATTCTTGTGAATCAGTTTTGAATAACTTGAGGGGTGTAGTTTATAAAATTGAGTAATTTTTGGGTGGTATCTAGTATGTAAGGCCCACAAAGTGACTTCATAACTGAACTGGTCCTTAAAAAGTGTTTTTTAGAAATTTTCTTAAAAAATGTAAATATTGCTTCTAAAATTCTAAGTCTTCTAATGTCCTAAAAAAGTAAAATGACATTTTCAAAATAACGCCAACATAACGTAGACATATGGGAAATGTAAAGTAATAACTATTTTGTCAGCTATCACTATCTGCCTTAACCCTTTCACGACCGGAGCTTTTTTCGGTTCTGCATTTTCGTTTTGCGCTCCCTGCCTTCAAACAGCCATAACTCTTTTATTTTTCTGTTCACATAGCTGTATGAGGGCTTGTTTTTTGCGGGACAAGTTGTACTTTCCAACGCCACCATTTAATATTGCATACAGTGTAGTGGGAAGCGGGAAAAAAATTCCAAACCGGGTGAAATTGCAAAGAAAACGCTATTCCGCTACAGTTCTACGGGTTTCTTATTTACAGCGTTCGATGTGCATTAAAACTGATCCGTTACTTTCATTCTACTGGTCAGTACGAATCCGGCAATACCTAATATGTATAGTTTTTCCTGCGTTTTCATAGTGATAACATAATTAGAAAGTTGCCCTTTTTTTTTTTTTTTTTTTCCTTTGTCAAATCTTGACCCCTATAACTTTTTGGTATTTATGTGTACAGAGCTGTATGGGGGCTCATTTTTTGCGGGACGATCTGAAGTTTTTATTGATACCATTCTGGGGTGTGTATGACTTTTTGATCACTTTTTATTTAATTTTTTTTAGAAAAAAAA
Source organism: Rhinella marina (assembly GCA_900303285.1). Lineage (NCBI taxonomy): Eukaryota > Metazoa > Chordata > Amphibia > Anura > Bufonidae > Rhinella > Rhinella marina. The sequence continues at coordinate 16,314 of ONZH01003379.1, forward strand.
AGCGACAAAAAACGGCAAATCGCCATTTGGACGCTTTTTTTCCGCCACACAATTCGCCGTATTGGAATTTTTTTTTTATATTTTAAAAGTACAGGCGTTTTCGGTCACGGTGATACCCATGATGTCTATATTTATTGTTATTTTAGGTATTTATTTTTTACTTATACGGAAAGGGGGGTGATTTGAACTTTTACATCTTTTTATTTTTATATATTTTTTAACATTTTTTTTAATTTTTTTTTTACTATTAGAAAGCTCAAATATGGGCTTATAAATTGTGGCTTTTTTTTTTTTTCTTTATGAGCAATTCTGGGTTTTATAGGCTCAGAAAACCATCAATTGCTCATTTCTTATCCTGGCCTGCCATCTAGTGGCCAGAATAAGAATTGCAGTTTGAAAACTGTAATCCTCACCAGCGAGGATTACAGTTTTCATATGGTGTACAGACACCCCGATTGGTCACACGGGGTGTCTGTACACCACCCGGAAGCGAACGCTTCCGGGTTTAGACGCAACTAGATGCCGTGATCACGTGTGATCACGGCATCTAGTCAACCCGGAAGACGCCGCCGTTGTGGTAGGTAGCGGCAAGTCTCTGCTGTTAGAAACAGCAGAGACTTGCCGGCCATGACGCCCGCCGCACCCGCGAGCGGGCGCCATGTGCCCGCATCGCCCCAGCGCCGTACATGTACGGCGCTGGTCGCGAAGGGGTTAAAAGCAGAGAAATTCAAATTTGGAAATTTACAAATTTTTCCAAATTTTCTTTAAATTTGGGATTTTTTTTATAAATAAAAGTGACACATATTGACTCAAATTTACCACTAACATGAAGTACAATGTGTCACAAGAAAACAATCTCAGAATGGCTTCGATAAGTAAAAGCGTTCCAAAGTTATTACCACATAAAGTGACACATGTCAGATTAGCAAAAATCAGTCTGGTCACGAAGGTGCAAAATGGCCCGGTCATTAAGGGGTTAACTACATAGATGCTGTGGTCGGGGGCGGAGTCTGCCGCGCTGTGTGATGGCTGCATAATTGCAGCGCTCTCGTCCACATCTCCTCCACCTCCAGCTATTTGAGAGCCACAACAGCGCAACATGGTCAAAATTGGGAGAGAGAAAGAGAGGAACATTCCCTCTACTCCAAGGTTGGAAAAGCAACAGTCCGACATGGACAGATTCCTCCAGAAGAAACATAATTCTCCGGCTGGGAGATCCAAGATGGCGCTGAAAGACGCGCCACAGCCCTCCACAAGAGGAGACTCGGATGAGGAAAGCTCTGGAGCTGTGTCAGACGTTGCTGGTGAGTCAGACCCCTCACAAATATCTAAATCCTTCTTAACCAAAGCCCTCAGGAAGGCTATAGCCCCAGTAATGAAGGACTTAGCGGACATTAAAGCTGACATAAAACATTTGGGACACAGAGTCTCCACATTAGAAGACTCCCAATCGGGACTCATCCAACACAGCGAAAAACTAGAAGCAATTACTCTGTCCTACAGAGACCACATAAATCATGCTCTATTGCAAATAGAAGACCAGGAAAATCGCAGTCGGCGGAAAAATATCAGACTCCGGGGCCTACCAGAATCCTATGAAACAGACACCATCCTCCATGTGGTCTTCGCGATCTTTACCCAGCTTCTTGGAGAGGAAATAGCACAGCAAGTCACCATTGAATAAGCTCACAGAGCACTGAGACCCAAACCGCCTCCTGAAAATCCACCTAGGGATATTATTAGAGAACTACTAAGCTACCTTGACACAGCAGCGATATTGAGAGCAGCACGAGAAGCTAAAGACATCTCTTATGAGGGGTCACATATACAAATATTTCAAGATATAGCAGCCAGTACCTTGGCGAAAAGACGCATCCTGAAGCCACTTAGCCCTCAGAGCACAACACATTCCAATACGCTGGCTGTACCCATTTGGCTTAGCCATCATGAAGGGAGGTCGACAGATTGTGATCCGCTCACCTGAAGATATTGAACAAGCATGGGATAAACTAGGCATTACACCTATTAACATTCCATCATGGCTACCTATCTCTTCATCTACAGACCTGCCAAAGTTACCCCAGGCACAAGTCTGAACGGTGGTCGGGAAGAACAAGCAACCTAGACGTCTGTTCGCAGCAGCCACCTGAATCTCGTCTAGACGGTCTTCCACAGTTTTTCTTCTATCTTCTCTCTTTCCATCCTTTGCAAAATCTCTCTCTTCCTTTCTTATATATATTTTGCAGGAACCTCGAACCAGTATATCAACTACGGGCTTCTAACTCCACAAGAAGACTGCACCCCTACACTGGTCATCGAGGACTATCCTAGTTTTTTCCTTCGCTGCTATAACATGTGGACTCTCTCTGATAAGTATTTTTTTATTTGCATGTAGAAGTGGAGGTGTATGATGGACTATATGAGGCACCCACCTCACCACCTGGAGATGGTCCCCCCTGAGACACCTCGGACCGCTTATTGCAGCCTGTGGGCCTCAGAGGCAGCCACTCTCCGAACTTGACACAATATATGCTTTCTATTGCTATTTTACTTCATTCTAATTAGACTTTGGTTTAATGTTCATGTTGTTTGCTCTAGCGATCTAGCAGGGGGGGCACGCAAGCATTAGACATGTCTCTCCCAAAATGACAGAGTTAAATGTTATTTCCTTTAATGCTAGGGGTTTGAATACGCCGCAAAAGAGAAATCAAATGTTTAGGCTACTATGGAGGGAAAAGGCAGATATACTTCTACTGCAGGAGACACACTTTCGTAAAAAGCATGTACCTAAACTTCCATCTAAACCCTATTGCCAATGGATCCATAGTACACATTCCTCAGCATCTAGGGGAATTTCAATTACAATACACTGCAATACACCTTTTTCCAAGTCACCTCCCCAACGGCACCGATAGGAGGATATCCCTGCCCAGGGACAGGAAATAATCACGGAGAATCGTTTAAAATGGCCCCTCCTCCTCACCTCTCCAGTTGTTTCCTGTCCCTTGGATGCACAGAGATGCTCCTACCCAGCGTGGGGGAGCTTACCTCGCACAGGCCTGGAAATATCCCAGTTCGTCCGGAGGGCCTGTGCAGGGAGCCGGTACATGAGGCCTCGGCTTCCCCTGTATCCTGGCCGTAAGTCCTTCCCTGGAAGGCAGCCCTGGGCAGCGCAGTGATCCTCTCCGAGGGAGATGCGGAGGTTCTACTCCGCGTGCAGCGGAAGCGGGTTGTGGAACGCATCGGGGCGGATGCGTTCCACGAGGACTTCCAGGTTTGGCGTCTCGGGCTCCCGCGCATGCGCATTGGATGGGTGAGTACGCCGTGACGTCACAAACCCGGAAGAGGTTTAAATTGGCGCCAGATTCAAACCTCTTTGGTGTTCTCCTATGGAAGCACTCTGACTGGGAGCATTTCCAGTATTGTGGAGACTTGTCTTGCTATTCTATTGCTGCCATGTCTGAATCTGAGCCCAAGAGATCCGCAGAACCTCAGGAAGCCCCTGCCCAGGTCGGTCCCTCCTTAGGTGTTATGTGAGTTTGGTTTTTTACCTGTTGGTATATTTATTATTATTATTATTATATATTTTTAGGAGTCGCAGAAAGCTCCAAACAAAAGATGTGGCGTTTGCAGAAAATCTTTATCATCATCTTATAAAAAGCCACTCTGTGCAAAATGCATTCAGCATGTGGTCTCTGAGGAGTCCCATTCCTTCATTGCCAATCTTAAGAGCATGATTAAGGACAAAGTTAATTCTGCTTTAAGTAAAACCGTAAAGCCAGTAGCATGTACAACTGGCCCGTCTGAAGTTTCTCCTCCAACTGACTTTGTTATAGCAGGACGTAGTCAGGAAGTCCATACTGATTCAGATTCTGAATAGTCAGAAATAGAAGACACTGCAGGACAGCCGCTTTGCCCTCTGGATGATACGGACGAAATTCTGAGGGCTGTTAGAGCTACTATGGGGCTGCAAGATCATTAAGGGACCTTGTCAGTTTCAGATAAGATGTTCCAGGGCCTTGGCAAAAGAAAGAGGGGGTTCTTCCCGATTCATGAGAACCTGGTTAATCTGATTAAAAAAGAATGGAAGGATCCTGAGAAGAGAGCCCCAGTCACGGAATCCTTTAAAAGAAAATACCCTTTCTCTGAAAATGATGCAGCCTTATGGGACAAGATACCGAGGATAGATGCCCCAGTTGCTGGCATGTCAAAAAGAGCGGCTTTATCCTTTGAAGATGCTGGTCTTCTCAAGGATCCGTTAGATAAGAAATCAGAATCATTGCTTAAACGGTCATGGGAGACGTCTACGGTACTATTAAGGCCCAGTATTGCTGCCACCTGTACTGCTAGATCTATGACCTTGTGGGTTGAAGAACTTGAACATCATCTTGTAGCAGGAACACCTAGAGAAGAGATTTTAGCATCTCTTCCCCTGTTAAGAAAGGCTACTTCTTATATGGAAGATGCATCTGCAGATGTTGTAAAGTTCTCGGCCAGAGCAGCAGCTTTGTCAAACTCTGCCAGGAGATGTACTTGGCTAAGAGTGTGGACCGGGGATTCTAGATCCAAAAACAAGTTAGTAGCGGTCCCGTGTGAGGGTGACAGGCTGTTTGGAACCAGCCTGGATGATATTCTGGAGAAGGCTTCAGAAAGGAAGAAGAAGTTCCCTGTGGATTCAAAATTCTTTAACCAAAGGCGGAATGCCAGGAGCCAGAGGGGATTTCGCCCAGCTCCAGGGAAAAGAGATCAGTCCTTTCAGTCATCATCCAGTTCGCAAGCCTTCAGGGGTAGAGGAAAGAACATCTTCCTTTCCAGAAACCCTTCAACAAAACCTTCAACCCAATGACGCCAGCCTTCCAGTAGGGGGAAGGTTATCCCAGTTCCATCCAGAGTGGAAGAAAATTTCAAGTTCAGCCTGGGTGTTGGACACTATCCTGCTGGGATATCGCCTAGAATTCCAAAATTGTCCAAAAACATATTTTTGCCTGACAAAACCCTTTCAACATGAAAAACAATCAATTATGGAGAAAGAAATAGATCTCCTTATTCAAAAGAAAGTGTTGGTTCTGGTCCCTCCCTCTCAGGAGGGCCAGGGGTTTTATTCTCCAATATTTTTAATAAAAAAGACGAACGGGTCCTATCGTACCATCATCAATCTGAAGAGCCTAAACAAGTTTCTAAAGTACAAAAGGTTCAAAATGGAGACAGTGAAGTCAGCCACCAGACTAGTGATGAGGGACTCCTACATGATGACCCTGGACCTGGAGGATGCGTACTACCATGTTCCCATTCACCTAGAATCTCAAAAGTTTCTCAGGATCGCAGTGACGCTAAGGGGCTCCATCCATCACCTACAGTTCAGAGCCCTTCCATGGTCTATGCGCAGCACCGAGGGTCTTTACGAAGATAATGCTGGAGGTAGTAGCCCACTTCCATCTGCGATCAATCCTGATTATTCTGTACCTGGACGATTTCCTTATGATAGCCCCGTCTTCAGGGAAACTATTGGAAGACCTGAAGTTTGTAATGTCAGAATTTCACCGCCTGGGGTGGAAGATAAACCAGGAAAAATCAGATCTCCTCCCCGAGCAGAGAAAATGTTTTCTAGGAATTCTACTAGATTCTGTAAAAATGTTTTCTTTTCTTCCTCCAGAGAAATTGAACATTCTTCCATTGAAATTCCAGCAGGTGTCCAGGAAGTTTTCCAGCTCCATCCGAGGGATAATGTCTGTCCTGGGATGGATGACTTCAATGACTCCAGTGGTAAGTTGGGCCCAGGCTCACTCACGTCCTCTGCAGTCCTTTCTCCTGTCCAGATGGGACAAGGATCAAAGTTCTCTGGAAAAGAGGATTCAGTTGCACCTGTCGGTCAGAAGGTCCCTGTTTTGGTGGCAACAAAGGGAAAATCTCCAGAAAGGTGTTCCTTGGAGACCAGATCCTCAGATAGTGGTCACCACAGACGCCAGTGACAGCTGCTGGGGAGCCCACACGGGAAAATCCTTTATTCAAGGCCTTTGGGACGAGTCATTGAAGGGGAGGTCCTCGAACCACAAGGAGCTATTAGCGGTCTGGCGTGCCCTTCAGGCTCTAAGAGAAGAATTGTTTTCCCAAGATGTGAAAATCCTCTCCGACAACTCCACAGTGGTGGCTTATATCAACAAGCAGGGAGGAACCAGATGCTTGTCACTAAGCAGGATAGCCTCCAGAATATTCTATTGGGCGGAAGAGAACATTCCTTCCATCAACGCGGTCCACCTGAAAGGTACAGCAAATATTACGGCAGATTACCTGAGCAGAGTGACAATACTAGAATCGGAATGGAGACTAGAGACGGGAGTCTTCCAGTTGCTGATAAAGAAGTGGGGATGTCCAGAAATCGATCTCTTTGCTACCAGAGCAAATCGCCAGGTTCGTCAATTTTATTCCCTGAGTCGGAACGAACAACCTCTAGGGGTGGATGCCTTTTCCCAGGATTGGTCTTCGGGCCTGTTGTACGCTTTTCCACCAATTCCCCTTATTCCGAAGGTTCTTCAGAAAATAAGAGAAGACAGAGCATCGATGATTCTACTAACACCTTTCTGGACAAGGAGGAGTTGGTTCCCTCTACTTCTGGAGTTGTCCCAGGGGAATCACTTCAGGCTTCCTATCAGTCCGGATCTCCTTTCTCAGGGTCCAGTGTTCCACAAGAACCTCCTGTTCCTGAAATTGACGGCCTGGCGTGTGAAAGGATAATTCTGAAAAAGAAAGGGTTCTCGGATCAGGTGATTTCCACCCTCTTATCTAGTAGGAAAAAAGTCACTTCAAAAATCTACACCAGAATGTGGAAAGCTTTTCTGCAGTTTCGAGAGTCAAAAGAGAGTTCTTCTGCTTCTTCTTCTTCTTCTTCTTCTGTAGCCACCATCTCAGATGTACTGGACTTTCTACAAAAAGGTCTAGATAAAGGGCTAAGTACAAGCATGTTAAAAGTGCAGGTTTCTGCGCTTAGTGTTTTTCTGGACCGAAAACTAGCAGAGGACTCCTTTGTGAAGAGATTCCTGAGGACTTCAGAGAGAATAAGGCCATTCATCCATTCTACAGTGCCTCCTTGGGACCTTTCCTTGGTCCTTTCAGTCTTGGCAGGAGCGCCATTTAACCTATAGATACAATTCCTATCAGGTTGTTGACTTTTAAAACTGCCTTCTTACTGGCAATCACCACAGCCAGGAGAGTTGGTGAGATACAGGCGTTTTCCTGCAAGGCACCATATATGGAGATTCTAGAAGACAGGATTATTCTAAAGCACAATCCCATCTTCTTGCCTAAAGTAGCCACATCCTTCTATCACCAGCAAGTTGTCACCTTGCCTTCCTTTTGCCAGAACCCTACATCTAAGAAGGAGGAGGAATTTAGTCATCTGGATGTTAGGAGGTGTTTATTGGCTTACCTTGAGGCTACCAGTCCTTTTAGGTCTTCAGACAGCCTTCTGATTCAGTTCCAGGGAAAAAATAGGGGCACTAAGGCTAGCAAGACATCTATAGCTAGGTGGATAAAATCGGCCATCTCCCTGTGTTATAAAGAAAAAGCGATGTCTCCCCCTGTGGGACTAAAGGCTCTCTCTACTAGGGCTGTATCCACTTCCTGGGCAGAGAGAGCCTCAGCTTCAGTAGATCAGATATGTAGAGCTGCCACTTGGAAGAACCCTCTAACCTTTTTAGACATTACAAATTAGATGTAGAACAGTCAGACTTATCTTTCGGTAGGAAGGTCTTATCTGCTTCTGTCCCCCCCTAAGATAGTTCTCTGGTATATCCTCCTATCCGTGCCGTTGGGGAGGCGACTTGGAAAAGACTAAAATTACTCTTACCGGTAATTGTTTTTTCCAGTAGCCTCCACAACGGCACCTAATTTTCCCACCCAAAAAAAAAGTGTTATCACTTCCTCGTATGAGGATTTTCTGTTAGAGTAACTACAGTCTTCTGGTCCAGTCCTATGAGAAATTTAATAGGATGTTTTTGTTTGTGTTAACCCTTTTATTTCTCCTGTAAGCATCTTTCCTGCGGTATCAACTGGAGAGGTGAGGAGGAGGGGCCATTTTAAACGATTCTCCGTGATTGTTTCCTGTCCCTGGGCAGGGATATCCTCCTATCTGTGCCGTTGTGGAGGCTACTGGAAAAAACAATTACCGGTAAGAGTAATTTTAGTCTTTCAAATGACCTCCCTTACCACTGATCCTGACAGCAGGTACATTATCCTAAAAGGGCTCCTTGGTGACCAGAATGTCACTGTTGCTAACATATATGCTCCTAGTGTGCAACAAATTCCATGGCTCCTGAAGACAATCCATCAAATTAGAAAGTCTGCGGCAAACACATTAATATTGGGAGGAGTTTTTAATATAACCATTGATCCCTACCGAGATTCTACCTCCTTATCTCAATCAACTCCCATGAAATCTCTCACTCGATTGAAAATGCTTCTCTCTGATATGGCTTTGGTGGATGCATGGAGGACCCTACATGTAGATGAAAAAGACTTCATCTTTTACTCAAATACTCATGGGACATATCATCGCCTTGATTACATATTTGTCTCAGCGTCCTTCATATCTCACATAGTTTCAGCCCAAATAGGACAAATCACTATTTTAGACCATGCCCCTACGTTAGTGAAATTCAAATTCAATGGATTTACCCCGAGAGCTTCGTCATGGAAACTTAACATCACTATATTGGACTCCCCACTACTACCCTTGCCCAAAAATTAGACTCCTTTTTCCAAATTAATGAAAGCCCCACCATATCTCAACCCATTGTTTGGGAAGCCCATAAGGCTTATAACCAGGGCAAATTTATCTCCCTGGGCAGCCGACTAAAGAAACATAGAGAACAGGAAATTCAAACCTTAATCTCACAAATTAGCCAATTAGAAAGATTACACATAACCTCTGGATCTTCTTTGCATCTCGAAAAATTAACAACCCTCAGAAGACAGACTAAAGACCTGCTAAATATTATGTCAGCCAAGACTTTGCAATTCTTAAGTTATAAATATTATACCCATGATGATAAGGGGAACAAAATAATATCCTCTTTGCTGAAAAGACAAAGAACTAAAGCTTTTATATCTTCTATTAAAACTACCCAGGGTTCAAGAGTCACCTCTACTACTTTAATACCCCAACAATTCCATCAGTTTTACAATCAACTTTATAACCTATCTACTAATGACCATAAAGACCCCTCTCAAGCCCCTGTGAGAGAGCAGATCTCCTCTTTCCTTAATAGCTTAAACATACCTAAAATATCTGCCGAAGATTGTGCAAACTTAATAGCCCCAATATCAGAAGAAGAAGCAGCAAAAGTACTTTCTCTATTCTCCCTGGGAAAAGTCCAGGCCCTGACGATTTTCCTATAGTATACTACAAGACTTTTCAGAAACCAAACCGAGCGTAGGAGGGAAAGGAGATTAGGCCTAGAAACTAAGGAAGGAAGATGGACACCTCCTAAAGGATACCCTGGCTCAATAACTGTCTATCTACCAGTATGAACAGGCCTCAAAGGTAGGCGAGTTCATACACACCAAACTGACCCTATAGGACCCTGGAACTAATGACAGGAATGAGTCTACCTGTTCCTCCAAAAGGAAGGACGAACAGGAGTCTCCCTTAGGCCTAATAACAAAACAACAGGGAAAAGTAACAAAACACACAGAAGGGAAAAGGACACTTATCTTTCAATGAAGAAATGGAGGCTCCAGGATCTCAGCTGAGAAACAAACTCCAGCTCACCACAACAACAACTGAAGCTGTAAATCGCAAGGAATTGTAGGAGAAGAAGCAATAAATAGGGGAGGGACAATTACCATACCAGGAACACCTGAGGGAAAAGGGTGTGGTAAATACCAACAACAAAAAAGGAAAACATGTCAGATCATAGGATGTGTTGCCAATCTGACAGACCTCCTGTTACCTGTCACAGGAACATCCGTGACAGTACCCCCCCCCCCTTCTATGGGTGACCTCCGGGCACCCCGGACCAGCTTTGTCCGGATGAGACCTGTGAAAAGCTTTCACCAAACGACTGGCATTCATGTCAGATGCCGGTACCCACGTCCTCTCCTCTGGTCCATAACCCTTCCAGTGAACAAGATATTGAAGAGTTCTACGAAGAACTCAAGAGTCAATAATCTTGCCAATCTGGAATTCCAAACTGCCGTCCACCATGACAGGCGCGGGAGGCAAGGGAGATGGCTCCAAAAGTTCAACATAGATCTGTGAAATATATTATGAATTTTCAGGACCTGAGGAAGTTCAAGACGAAATGCTACAGGATTAATAATGGCAGTGATCTTATATGGACCAATAAATCTTGGACCCAACTTCCAAGATGGAACTTTCAACTTAATGTTTCTTGTGGACAGCCACACAGAAAAACCCACTTTTAGGTCCGGACCATTCATACGTTTCCTGTCAGCCACACGTTTGTACTTGTTGCCCATATTTAACAAGTGATTTTTAATTTTCCGCCATATAGATGACAATGATGACGAAAATCGTTCTTCCTCAGGGAAACCAGAGGTATCTGAACCAGAAAAAGTGCCAAACTGCGGATGAAACCCATATGCACCAAAAAACGGCAACTTGCCAGTGGACTCCTGTCTACAATTGTTTATGGCAAACTCCGCCAGAGACAAAAATGAGGACCACTCCTCCTGATTCTCAGAGACAAAACATCTCAAGTAAGTCTCCAGACTCTGATTAGTATGCTCTGTCTGTCCATTCGTCTGAGGGTGAAAAGCAGAGGAAAAAGACAGTTGTACCCCGAGCCGAGTACAGAACGCCTTCCAGAATCTGAACACAAACTGAGTCCCGCGATCAGAGATCACATCAGTGGGAATGCCATGAAGTTTCACAATGTTGTCAACAAACACTTGTGCAGGGGTTTTAGCATTAGGGAGTCCGGGCAATGCAATAAAGTGCGCCATTTTACTAAAACGATCTACAACCACCAGAATAACTGTCTTTCCAGATGAATTAGGCAGATCAGTGATAAAGTCCATAGACAAGTGAGTCCATGGTCTGGACGGGATGGGCAATGGGAGTAGGGGGCCAGAGGGTCAAGTATGTGTCACCTTAGCGCGTGCACAGACACTACAGGCTGACACATAGTCCTCCACACACTTACACAGCCCTGGCCACCAGAATCTACGAGAGATGAGGTCGACAGTGGATTTACTCCCAGGGTGTCCAGCAAGCACCGTACAGAGATGTTCCTCAAACACCTTATGACGCAATTCAGATGGAACAAACAATTTCCCAGGGGGGCAAGACTCCGGTGTGTCTCCCTGGGCCTCAAACACCTTAGCCTCAAGATCAGGGTAAAGAGTGGATATCACCACCCCTTCAGACAGTATGGGACTCGGATCTTCAAAATCACCACCTCCGGGAAAACTACGTGACAAGGCATCTGCCTTCACATTCTTAATCCCAGGACGATACGTGACAATGAAATTGAATCTGGTGAAGAAAAAAGACCATCTGGCCTTCCTCGGGTTAAGTCGTTTCGCCGACTCAAGGTAAGCCAGGTTTTTGTGATCTGTGAATACCGTGATTGGGTGAATCACCCCTTCCAAACAATGATTCCATTCATCAAAAGCCAACTTAATGGCCAGTAACTCTCTGTTACCCACATCGTAATTTCTCTCCGCAGCAGAGAATTTTTTTCAAGAAAAAGGCACATGGGCGCCATTTACCTGGTGACAGACCCTGTGATAACCTACCACCGCCTCGGATGCGTTAACCTCCACAATGAAAGGTTGTGACACATCTGGCTGCACCAAATAGGGGCAGAAGAGAAGCACTCCTTCACAGCGGAAAAGGTTCGCAATGCTGCATCAGACCACACTGAGACATCTGTCCCTTTCCTAGTCATGTCAGTTAAGGGTTTAACTATTGTCGAATAGTTCTTAATAAACTTTCGGTAATAGTTGGTGAACCCCAAAAACCGCATAAGAGCCTTCAAATTTTCAGGTCGATGCCAGTCCTATACAGCACGGACTTTCTCTGGATCCATTCGAAAACCTGAAGATGACAGCAGGTATCCTAGGAATTGCACCTCTTGTACAGCAAAAACACATTTCTCTAATTTTGCATACAATTTGTTGTCTCTTAAGACAACCTGTCTAACATGATCCTGATTGCCACCATATCTGGAGAATAAATTAGTATGTCATCCAAATACACGACTACAAACCTCTCCACCAGGTGATTAAAAATGTCATTAACAAAATGCTGGAAGACAGCAGGAGCATTGGTCAACCCAAAAGGCATGACCAGGTTCTCAAAGTGGCCCTCAGGAGTATTAAAAGCTGTCTTCCATTCATCCCCTTCCTTGAACTTGACCAGATTATATGTCCCCCTTAAAGGGGTTGTCTCACTTCAGTAAGTGGCATTTATCATGTAGAGAAAGTTACTACAAGGCACTTACTAATGTATTGTGATTGTCCATATTGCTTCCTTTTCTGGCTGGATTCATTTTTCCATCACATTATACACTGCTCGTTTCCATGGTTACAGACCACCCTGCAATCCATCAGTGGAGGTCGTGCTTACACACTATAGGAGAAAGCGTCAGCCTCTCTGGTGGCCGGGACCATGGGGGCGCACATAGGCTGGTGCTTTTTCCTATATTGTGCAAGCATGACCACCACTGATGGATTGCAGGGTGGTCTGTAACCATGGTAACGAGCAGTGTATAATGTGATGGAAAAATGAATCCAGCCAGCAAAGGAAGCAATATGGATAATCACAATACTTTAGTAAGTGGCTTCTATTAACTTTCTCTACATGATAAATGCCACTTACTGAACAACCCCTTTAAGTCCAACTTTGAAAATTGGCATCCACAATCTGGTTAAATAAATCAGGAATCAAAGGAAGGGGGTACGGATCACGGACAGTAATACGATTGAGTTCACGGAAATCCAGACATGGCCTAAGAGTCCCGTCCTTTTTCTTTACAAAGAAAAACCCAGCTGCCACAGGAGATTTGGAAGGTCTAATATGACCTTTAGCCAAACTCTCAGCAATATATTCCTTCATGGCCATTCTCTCAGGTCCAGAAAGGTTATACAGCCTAGATTTGGGCAATTTTGCTCCATGTATTAGATTGATAGGACAATCGTATTCTCGGTGAGGGGTTAAATCCTGACATCCACCTTCAGAAAAAACATCAGAGAAATCCGATATAAAAGAGGGAAGTGTCTTAGTAGTTAAAGCAGAAAAAGAGGTATTAAGACAATTGTCAACGCAATAATCACCCCAATCCACAATTTGTCCAGTATGCCAGTCAATGGTCGCATTATGTTTGCTTTAGCATGGTAAACCCAGCACCACAGGAGCAGGAAGACCTTCCAACACAAAACACAAAATAAGCTCCTGATGAAATTCACCCACTCTTAATTTAATATCATGCACCATTTGAGACAAACACTTCTGGGATAGAGATGCAGAATCAATGGCAAACACAGAAATCTTCTTTTCCAATGTACTTCCATGCATACGGACAAACTGAGCATCAATCAAGTTTACCCCTGCCCTGCTGTCAATAAACACCTCAATTCTCACAACCCTTGACTATAGCGCCACCTCGGCAGTCAGGAGAAAACGAGTACTACAGGATGAAGACAAATGCACATTTTCTATCTCTCCACCCACTCCTCCAAGAGTGAGATGGGAATTTACCGCCCCCTTTCTTTTTTTCTCTTTTAGAGACTGAATGCATGGACATTCATTGATAAAGTGTCCTCTCTGTCCGCAGAAAAAACACACTCCATTTTTATTACCAGAATGCTTAAAGGTGGAAGCAGGAGTAGGCCCCCCCAACTGCATTGGTTCGTCCCCAGACATCAACCCAGGAGTATCTTCGCCCAAAGTGTCATAGGAAGACAATACACTATGTGATAGTACGTCCTGAGAGCGGGGCCCCCCAGTTCTCTCTCTCAGGCGTCTATCCATGCGTACAGCAAGAGACATAGCGGCTTCCAAAGACACTGGAGTTTCATGAAAGGCCAAAGCGTCCTTCAGCCTTTCTGATAACCCTTGACAAAACTGACTACGGAGAGACAGATCGTTCCATTCGGTATCCATAGCCCACCTCCGAAACTCAGCGCAATAGATCTCAACAGAGTGCTCACCCTGACGAAGGTCACGTAACTTGGTCTTGGCCAGGGAGATGCGATCCGGGTCATCATAGATAAGCCCCAAAGCATTGAAAAATTCATCCACCGACTGGAGAGACTGCGATCCGGTCGGCAGAGAAAAGGCCCATGATTGTGCATCTCCCTTGAGCAACGAGATCACCACACCAACTCTCTGTACCTTATTACCAGATGAATGTGGACGCAACCTAAAGAACAATTTGCACGCCTCCCTGAACAAAATAAAGTTATCACGTCCCCCAGAGAATCTATCTGGGAGAGCAACTTTAGGCTCCAGACAGGCCTGGCAACCACCTCCCCTGGGACCAACAGCCTGTGGTGTCTGAATCTGGGTGACGTGAGGAGGTCAGCTACCTCCAAAGACAGCCCCTGCAGCTGCCCGGTGAGTACAGCAATAGGATCCCTGGCTGTACAGATACAAACAACAAAGTGAAGGTAACTTGCGGTTTATAATGTCACGCTCAGGTGTGGGGGGGGAGGGAACTAAACCGAGTGTAGGAGGTAGAGATGAGCGAATCATCCAAAATTTGCTTCGCCGAATATTCATCGAAGTTTTCACAAGATTCGAACGAATACGAATCTATTTGACGAAGCTGCGTACAAATTATATGTTATTATTTTCCCGCCGTATGCAGAATGTGTAAATTTACTTACGTTTCCTACGTATCTTACGTATAGTTAGTCAAATTTTTGCGTACGTTTACGAATAATACGAAGCGAATCCGACAAAATTCGGATTCGCTTCGGAGAAGAGAATTTCCAAGATTCGATACGAATCTACGAAGCGGCGATTAGATTCACTCATCTCTAGTAGGAGGGAAAGGAGATTAGGCCTAGAAACTAAGGAAGGAAGGTGGACACCTCCTAAAGGAAACCCTGGCTCAATTCCTGTCTATCTACCAGTATGAGCAATGAGTCTACCTGGTCCTCCAAAAGGAAGGACGAATAGGAGTCTCCCTTAGGCCTAATAACAAAACAACAGGGAAAAGTAATGAAACACACAGAAGGGAAAAGGACACTTATCTTTCAATGAAGAAATGGAGGCTCCTGGATCTCAGCTGAGAACCAAACTCCAGCTCACCACAATAACAACTAAAGCTATAAACCGCAAGGAATTGTGGGAGAAGAAGCAATAGGGGAGGGACAATTACCACACCAGGAACACCTGAGGGAAAAGGGTGTGGTAAATACCAACAACAAAAAAGGAAAACATGTCAGATCATAGGATGTGTTGCCAATTTGACAGACCTCCTGTTACCTGTCACAGGAACGTCCGTGACATAGACTTTCCTCTATCCTCCCTAAGATTATAGGTGAGGAACAAGTTGGCTTTGTACAAGGAAGAGAAGGGAAACACAATGTCTCGAGGGTCCTCCATGCAGCTTACTATGCCAAGCAAAAAAATTACCCACTAGTCTTGTTGGGGACAGATGCAGAAAAAGCTTTCGACAGGGTCAGCTGGGAGTTCATTAGATATACTCTACAAGCTTTTCACTTCCCTGATCCCTTTATTCAAGCTGTCTTTTCTTTATGCTCATCACTCACTGCTAGAATATTAGTTAATAGTACCCTATCAGGTTCTTTTCATGTACCCAATGGAACCCGTCAGGGCTGCCCCCTGTCTAGATCCCTCTTTATTCTATGCCTGGAAATGCTCTTATTAAAACTACGCCAAACAGACCAAATTAAAGGCCTTCAGCTGGGCTCTTTCACACATAAGACAGCTGCTTTCGCTGATGATCTCCTCATACTC
Source organism: Rhinella marina (assembly GCA_900303285.1). Lineage (NCBI taxonomy): Eukaryota > Metazoa > Chordata > Amphibia > Anura > Bufonidae > Rhinella > Rhinella marina. The sequence goes on from ONZH01003379.1 coordinate 32,263, forward strand.
ATTAGGAATCCACTAGAAGCATTTCCATATATATTACAAATCTTCGACGATTTTGGTGCAATCTCCAATTTTAAAATTAATTGCGATAAATTTGAAGTCTTGAATGTGTCTGTCTCGACTTCCCAGCTGGCCCTGATCAAAAAAGATTCCCCATTTAGATGGCCTTCTGATGCTATTAAGTATCTAGGAATATACAAGGTGGGCCATTTATATGGATACACCTAAATAAAATGGGAATGGTTGGTGATATTAACTTCCTGTTTGTGGCACATTAGTATATGGGAGGGGGAAAACTTTTCAAGATGGGTGGTGACCATGGAGGCCATTTTGAAGTCGGCCATTTTGGATCCAATTTTAGTTTTTTCAATGGGAAGAGGGTCATGTGACACATGAAACTTATTGAGAATTTCACAAGAAAAACAATGGTGTGCTTGGTTTAAACATAACTTTATTCTTTCATGAGTTATTTACAAGTTTCTGACCACTTATAAAATGTGTTCAAAGTGCTGCCCATTGTGTTGGATTGTCAATGCAACCCTCTTCTCCCACTCTTCACACACTGATAGCAACACCGCAGAAGAAATGCTAGCACAGGCTTCCAGTATCCATATTTTCAGGTGCTGCACATCTCGTATCTTCACAGCATAAACAATTGCCTTCAGATGACCACAAAGATAATAGTCTAAGGGGGTCAGATCGGGAGACCTTGGGGGCCATTCAACTGGCCCACGACGACCAATCCACTTTCCAGGAAACTGTTCATCTAGGAATCCTCATACCTGACACCCACAATGTGGTGGTGCAACATCTTGCTGGAAAAACTCAGGGAACGTGCCAGCTTCAGTGCATAAAGAGGGAAACACATCATCATGTAGCAATTTCACATATCCAGTGGCCTTGAGGTTTCCATTAATGAAGAATTTTGTTTTGCCCATTCTGCAAATTCAGTGCGCCGATCTGGGTCATCCTCGTTGAGATGCTGCAGCAGCTGGAGTTTGTAAGGGTGCCATTTGTGAGTAGCTAATATCCGCCGAAGGAATGGTCGACTGATGCCACTCTCCAGTGACATGCGGCGAGTGCTACTCTGTGGGCTCTTGCTGAATGAAGCTAGGACAGCCACTGATATTTCTTCATTAGTGAAAGTTTTCATGCGTCCACTTTTTGGCAAATCCAACACTGAACCAGTTTCACAAAACTTGGCAAGCAGTTTGCTAACTGTAGCATGGGAGATGGGTGGTCTCATAGGGTGTCTTGCATTGAAATCTGCTGCAATGACCTGGGTATTGCGTTCACCAAACATCAACACAATTTCTATCCGCTCCTCACGTGTTAACCTCTGCGACATGTCAATGGCTGTAAACAAAGAGAAGCTTGTAAATAACTCATGAAAGAATAAAGTAACGTTAAAACCAAGCACACCATTTTTGTGAAATTCTCAATAAGTTTGATGTGTCACATGACTCTCTTCCCATTGAAAAAAACTAAAGTTGGATCCAAAATGGCCAACTTCAAAATGGCTGCCATGGTCACCATCCATCTTGAAAAGATTTCCTCTTCCCATCTACTAATGTGCCACAAACAGGAAGTTAATATCACCAACCATTCCCATTTTATTTAGGTATATCCATATAAATGACCCACCCTGTATATTCCGGCAGATCTTTCTTCTTTATTCCTCATCAATTATCCCTCACTACTACAAAAAATAAGTAATAGCTTTCAAGATTGGAAGATACCTTATGTGTCCTGGTTTGGGAGAAAGAACATACTCTCCACATTTGTCCTACCACAGCTTTTATATATGTTACAGGTTTTACCCTTGGACATTCCAGCGTCCTTTTTCACTAAGATACAAACACTTTTTAAATATTCCTATGGAATAATAAAGGAGCTAGACTTCCATATCACCAACTTTCTCAGAACCTGTAAATGGGGGAATTTCATTACCAGATTTGTCATTATATTTTAAAGCAATCCATTTAACATGTTGGTCATTACTAGCTAAGGCTACTTTTACACTAGCGTTTTATAATTCCGGTATTGAGTTCCGTCATAGGGGCTCAATACTGGAATAAAATGCTTGAGTTTTGTCCCCATTCATTGTCAATGGGGACAAAACTGAACTGAAGACAACGGAATGCTCCTAAAAGCATTCCGTTCTATCTTCAGACCGGAGAGCAAACAGCAGCATGCTGTGGTTTGCTCTCCTGTCCAGGCATCCACACCAAGACGGATCCGTCATGACCCCTAATGAAAGACAATGGGGACGGATCCGTTTGGTGTGACACAATGGTGAAGGGATCCGTCCTCCATTGACTTTCAATGGAGTTCATGACGGATCCGTCACCTGCACACATACATACATATATACACACATACAGACATACACATAAACATACACAGACATATACACATACAAATACACATACATACTTACATGCTGCCGGCAGGTCTCCACAGCACAGGAAGAGCAGGACGGCGCACACATAGAACGATTCCACCCGGCGCCCAGCAGAGGGCGCTGTGGGGAATCGTCCTATGTGCGTGCCGTACTGCTCCTCCTGCGCTGTGGAGACCTGCTGGGAGCATGTAAGTATGTATGTGTATTCGTATGTGTATATGTCTGCGTGTGTGTGTCTGTGTGTATGTACTGTGTGACATGTGTGCGGCCGGAGCACGGTTCCGGCCCCACACATGTCCCTGCGGCAGCACGGATCCGGCGGCACCCTTCACCTGCCGGATCCGTGCTGCCGCTAGTGTAAAAGAGGCATAATGCTCAATTTAACGCCCCTATTTGGAGTTGGAGAGGGAGGTGTTATCTTCAAGATACAAAAATTGGTTGTGGCTCAAACTTCCGCCACTAAATCGACAAATGATTGTCAGGGATTTGACTAGATGAACCTTGAGAGTATGCAGATCTCACCCTGCTCTCTCCATGTCCAAAGGTTTGATTTCCCCGTTAGCACCTATAAGTTCTATTCCATCAATCTTAGCTAATAAAGAACTCCCGACATGGTGGAACAAACTTCCTAACATTAGAATCATAGAAGCTATCAAAGCACCTTTAGAGGAGACACTTCTCTGTCTAATCTCCCAACACTCGAACACCTCAATTTCTAGCTTGCAAGTAGAGATGAGCGAATCATCCAAAATTTTATTCGCCGAATATTGGCCGAATTTCTGACAAGATTCGTAATTAAACAAACTTATTCGTCGAATCTACGTAAAAAAAAAACAATTGTTTTTTGCAAACATTCCTGCGTAAATTACGTACGTACAGCCAGCGTAGTTAAAAGTACATAATACGTAAGCATAAGCATACAAAAGTGCATACAAATACTTAGCGTACCATTAACGTGCGAAAGCATCATACGCATGAGGCTAGGCCACGGCCTACAGTCTTTAGAGGCAGACTATATGAACTAGAAAAATAAGGTGCTCACTGTTGCTAGCTTTCAATAAGTTTATAATTTACTAAAAACACTGTGCAATAAGTGCATTAATAAGACACATTGCAGTACCAGAAAAAGAATACACACAATGGGCTAAAGTGCTGTACCATTGAAAACAGTGTAGCTAAAATACAGCAAAGACATAAGTATGCAAACATTTTAGTGCAATCAATTTCACATTTGCAAGCATAAAAGGCTCAGATATACGTTTGAGTCTCTCTCCTTATGGATCCTAGTTGGCTTGTCAATAATAAAACAGTCTGTCTGGAACACATATTCCAAAATTCAATTGTAATCCATGTGAAGTAAAATTTTAATCCAAACAGGTAATGTGTAATCCACATGGATAATAGAGAATAGCAGCAAATAGAGAACCCTTTTTGCAAAAGGGGCTCCCAAATAACCTGAGAAGGGGGGAAAAAGGAGAATAGGCACACTTTGGCGCAACAGGGAATTTTCTGCAGAATGGGGGAGTCCTGACAGCCATGTCCATCTGGGTGAGAGTCAAACGTGGGCAATACAAACAAACACACAAACATAAAAGTGCCAACTAGCTCTCACCCATCAGGTGCAGTCCATGGTGTGGCTCCCATAGGTCCTCCTGCAGTCCTTGACAGCAGCCAGTAGTAGGTTCCTCACATGAGGGACCTGAAGTCCTCCTCGCTTGAGCTGCTGCTGAAGCTCATCAAAAACGCTCCTGCCTCTTGAAGGCCACGCTCGCTGTGGTGGATCTCCAGCCTCTTCTTCCTTCAGTTGGACTTGTCCGGGTCCGGGTGGTGGTCACGCTGGTGAGCGCTGCAGCCACTTGCGCTTTTCCGGATCCTCCTGCCGGCACAGTAGGGGTATGGACTTCTGGCTGCAGCGGTGGAGGCAAGGTTGCATCCAGGGAAGAAGGCCCAGCTTCCCCGGCTGCTGCTGGCTTCACCTTCCAAGGCAGCTGGTACTGGTGGATGACAGTTGATTGGAAGGTGAATGATGATGTAGTGAGCTGACCCAGCTGAAAGGACTGTGGTGGTGGTGCTTGCAGTCCAGGAATCAGAGGCTCTGGCTGAGGCTGTGGCTTTTCCCTGAATCGGAGGACACCATCTGGGAACTCCTGCAGGCAGCGCAAGCGTCCTGGACCTGGTGTTTCATCCGGCCACACTTCTGGTTCCGTTTTAGGCACCAGAGGCTTTGACAGGAGGGTAACCCCGGTCGCAAATGGGCCTTTCAGGGATGCCATGGGGGTGTACTCCACCTGATCCCCCACGTACAGGCTATGACGATGTTGTGGCAGGTACGGCCGTTTCACTGACCTGAGGCCCACAAAATATTCCTGTCCATCTTCGTCATCCTGCAGGAAGCCAGACCCTCTCCCAACCAAGAACCAAAGCACAGTTCCCTTCCTGCAAGTGGTAAGGACACAGGCACTGAAGCTTGGTTTCTCTGGCAGAGTTGAACTTGTGACATCCTTATGTCTGGAGCACGCGGTGGTACAGGGAACTCGAACCCAAAGCACATTTCATCCCAATTTGGGCGCAGCTGTTTCTTAGCCATGATGCTTGCTCTAAAGTCAGCGCTGGTCTAAACTGGGTCAGAGTGGCTTCAGACGAGGGTGGAGTACTGAGGGAGGAGTCTTCACTCCCTATAAGTGCAAAATAGTTAGATCCCGGTGGGCTGTTTTTTTCCAGTTCGAATGGGGGGCGTATCTTCACTTTCCCGCTCTTGCGTGGGCGTATCATCATTGTTCTGCCTAACGCATAATGCGTACGTTTCGTACATTTCATACGTATCGTACGTATAGTTAGCGTGTAAAATTGTGCGTATGTTTACGAATAATACAAAGCAAATCCAAGGAAATTCGGATTCACTTCGCAGCTGAAAATTTCCAAGATTCAATACGAATGAACGAATTGACGAATAGCTTCGCACATCTCTACTTGCAAGCACTGGACGTTTTCTCATCCCTCAAAAAGTATAAAAGTAGATATGCTGACCCAAAACCAGACCCCACCTGGCTGGAGAAATATACGCTTCTTAATTCCCCTCCCCCTAAGATCATTTCCAAGATATATGTAACCTTGCTTAAACTATGCGCACCCACTAAACCTGCCTTTATAGCCCTTTGGGAAAATTAGCTTCATCGCTCGTTCTCACAGAAAGAGATATCTATTATACTTACCCCATCCCACAGGTTCTCAAGATATGTAAGAATTTAGGAGAACACTTTTAAAACAACTACCCGTTGGTACAGGACTCCAGATTATCTCTATAGAATTGGAGTTATCCCTACTAACCAATGTTGGAGGTGCGAGGAAGAAGCAGGCCCCCTCTCCCATATATTCTGGGATTGTAAACTCCTAAAACAATTCTGGGAAGACGTAGAAAAAGTCATACATCAAATTTGCCCCAACTTACCTTAAACAAGGAGCTGGTTTTCCTCTGGCTCTCGAAGGATACCTTCCAACCTTCTAAAAGAGACCTTACCACTTCTTTAATAACTGCAGCCAATCCATTGATATCACTCTTTTGGCGATCCCCCCAACAGTAGAGCAGTGGATCAATAAAGTCCATCAAATCTGCAGTTTTGAAGAACTTGCGAGTTGTATAGTCCCTATACACTACTCTATCTGCATTTCTCCCCCCCCCCACCTACACACTCCTCCCTCCTTTTCCCCCCACCTCTCCTTCTTACCTCCCTTCATCCTACTTACTTTTCCACCATGCCCTAGTTGATGATACATCCTGCTGGACTTCGCAGAGCATTTGTTTAATTGTTTATTATATGTTTTGGTTATTACCACTGTGTAACACTTATACTGCGAATAACACCATGATGTATGTGCTTTCAGTATAAAAGTGCCCAAACATTCTGATCACAAACTGACAATATGCGATTATGTTTGTACTCTCATGTCTCAGGTGCTTCTGACTTTGTACGCATACCCATGTCACAAAATATGACTCTGTAAATAGTATGTTTTGTTATATTCCTGTTTACTAATAAAAACAGATTTGAAGCACATAGATGCTGTGGTCAAAAGTGACTTTGGCATCAAGGCAGTTAGAGGGAGAGGGCTCCCTTTGCCATGGCAGCCCAGGGCCTAACAAAAGCCCCAGGGATGCCATTACTACATGCCTGTTAAACTGCGTAGCAGACACAGTCTAATAGACTGCCTTTCACTTTTACAGTGATGGGCTGTAATACATTGGTATAAAAGATATACCAGCTTATCATAAAAGTGAGAGAAAAAAAATAAAGGTTAAAAAAGTTTATTTAAAACAATAAACATTTTTTTCTATAAAAGGCGGTTTTATTTTGTAAATGTAGTAAAAAAAAACACACACATATATATTATCACACAGTGTTTGCCAAAACCTGTATAATAAAAAGATAACATGTAATTTAAACCAACCTGTGAACTTAAAAAAATGTAAAAAAAAGTATATGCACGTTATATCTACCCCCAAATGGTTCACTAAAAATGTGATATGCCCCGCAAATAACAAGCTATCATACGACAGAAAAATACAAAAAGATATGACTATAGCTCCTGAAAAAAACTTAAAGAGGACCTTTCACCACTCCTGACATGCCTGTTTTAATAGTTCCATGCATTCCCCAAGTAATAACAATTCTGGAGCATCTATTCTTATATCTCTATGTTGTGCCATTGCCATTACTTTATTATTTGCACTAGAAGTTATGAATGAATTGCTATTTGCCTTCAGTAAAGAAACAGAGGGGAGGTGACCAGTTGGGGTGTGTACCTGCACAGACTCACTCTATCCAATCAGTGCTGTCATGTTCAGACTGTGCAGATACACACCCCCAACTTGTTACCTCCCCTCTGTTCCCTTACTGAAGGCAAATAGCAATTTGTTCATAACTTCTAGTGCAAATAATAAAGGAATGGCACAACATAGAGAGATAAGAATAGATATTTCAGAACTGTTATTACATGGGGAATGCATGAAGCTATTAAAACAGGCATGTCAGGAGAGGTGAAAGGTCCTCTTTAAGTGCAAGCTCTACAGGAGACCCACTGTACAACTACATACAAATACTTTTCGTTATCCCATGCATATTTAACTCTTGCTTTGAACATGTTTTGGATGTTTAGTAGAGATGAGCGAGCACTAAAATGCTCGGGTGCTCGTTATTCGAGACGAACTTTTACCGATGCTCGGGTGCTCGTTTCGAGTAACGAACCCCATTGAAGTCAATGGGAGACTCGAGCATTTTTTGCAGGGGACCAAGGCTCTGCCTAGGGAAGGCTGGGTGAAAACCTGGAAACATCAGAAAATGAAGGAAACACCACGGAAATGGACAGGAAACAGCACGGGCAGCATGCATGGATGCCTCTGAGGCTGCCTAATCCCACCATTACCCCAAATTCTCCTGCAACAGCCTGGTGGTTACCCTCATGGCAATTGTGCTCACCCAGACCAAGAAAGGCGAAACACATGCCCATCACATGTTAGGGAAGCACCCAACTAGGTGCAACGAAGGTCCATCACCGCCTACAGGTGACACCACTGCTCATGCTGGCACTGCTGTGCTATCCCCCGCCCCACGACACAGGCATAAGCCTGACACAGCATGGTGACAGCGTAGTGACACCAACAAGTGACCAAGTTAGATTGAGGTAGCAGTCAAATGTCTGTAGGTGAGCCTCCCAAAAATTTGTTTTGGAGTGTCCGAAGTTGACCCTCCTAAAAAATTGTTTAGGAGTGTTTGTAGTTAACCCTTCTGTAAGACATTTTTTTTTGTTTTTCCTGTTATTAGTTTATGCACAACCCATGGCTGGCATGGTGGCAATATATAGGTTTACTTCACAGACGGTCCACTGCACCATTACATTTTCTTCATCATTGCCAATTACTTTTTCACCAACTGTTGTCTGGCAATGATAAAGGGGAAGGTGAATCCACTGCCGAAGAAAACTGTCATCCTCCTACAAGTCTCCACTTGTTCTCAATTGAAAAGGGGATGTTCTTGCCGTGGCCTTCCTCATAATGGCCGCTTCTGCGGACGACAGAGGTGGTGTACCTACAGACAGCCTGACCGAACACAATGGCAGACGGGGAGACACTCCCTCATGTAAAATTGTTTTGGAGTGTCTGCGCTTGACCCTCCTGTAAAATAATTTTCTCATTTTTTTTGTTTTTCCTGTTATTAGTTTATGTACAACCCATGGCTGGCATGGTGGGAATATATAGGTTTGCGTCACAGACGGTCCACTGCACCGTTACGTTTTCTTCATCATTGCAAATTACTTTTTCACCAACTGTTGTCTGGCAATGATAAAGGGGAAGGTGAATCCACTGCCGAAGAAAACTGTCATCCTCCTACAATTCTCCACTTGTTCTCAATTGAAAAGGGGATGTTCTTACCGTGGCCTTCCTCATAGTGGCCGCTTCTGCGGACGACAGAGGTGGTGTACCTATGGACAGCCTGACCGAACACAATGGCAGACGGGGAGACACTCCCTCATGTAAAATTGTTTTGGAGTGTCTGCGGTTGACCCTCCTGTAAAATAGTTTTCTCATTTTTTTTGTTTTTCCTATTATTAGTTTATGTACAACCCATGGCTGGCATGGTGGGAATATATAGGGAAGCACCCAACTAGGTGCAACGAAGGTCCATTACCCATGCCCATGCTGGCACTGCTCTCCTATCCCCAGCCACATGATGCAGGCATAAGCCTGACACAGCATGGCGGTGACACCAACAAGTGACCAAGTTAGATGAGGTAGCAGGTGAGCCACCCAAAAATTTAGCCTGACGCAGCATGGCAGTGACAACAGAGTGACCGAGTTAGACTGAGGTAGCAGGAGGTGAAGCACGGATGGTAATTCGAAGGAGGAGGGGTTGGAGGAAGAGGCATAGTAAGTCTGAGAAACCGTGACCGAGGTAGGCCCCGCAATCCTCCAAGTGGGCAGTACATGAGCGGCCCCAGGGTCAGACTCAGTCAGAGTGACCGAGCTACACGACGGTAGCAGGTAGAGCACATAAAAAATTTAGCGTGGCCCTGTATGTGGATGTTGAGGGCCTGGAGGCTGTCTCCTTGAGAAATGTTCAGGGTGGCCGACCGCATGGCTTGACGGCGGATACTTTTCGGGTTATCGATTGTCAAAATGTTGGCTTACATCAAGTTTAGTATCTGTTCTTATCAGTTGCTGTGGCTGTTGGTGGTAAAGTGGTGAGCATAGCTGCTTCCCAAGCAGTTGACCTGGGTTTGATTCCTGTCTATCGCATTATGTGGCCCTGCGGAAAAATTGTTTAGAGAGAGGGCCTGTAGGTGGACCTCCGGAAAAATTGTTTAGAGAGAGGGCCTGTAGGTGGACCTCCGGAAAAATTGTTTGGAGAGAGGACCTGTAGGGGGCCCTCCGGAAAAATTTTTAGAGAGAGGGCCTGTAGGTGGACCTCCAGAAAAATTATTTAGAGAGAGGGCCTGTAGGTGGACCTCCGGAAAAATTGTTTGAAGAGAGGGCCTGTAGGGGGCCCTCCTAAAAAATTGTGGTAAAAGAGTGCCAGTTGGACCTCTAAAAAATGGCATTTTTGGGGTCAGCGTTAGGCAAAGACAACAAGGAGCAGGAGGAGTAGGAGGAGTACAGAAGAGGAATCGGATACATAAGTAATGTTAATCTTTAGCTGCTTTCCCCCAGAGGAGATTTGAATTCCGGTGAAATCCGGTCTTTATTCATTTTAATAAGCGTCAGCCTGTCAGCGCTGTCAGTTGACAGGCGTGTACGCTTATCGGTGATGCACTGAATACCCGCTCTGACAATACGCTAGTGGCAGGGCAGGGCAGGCCAGCACCTCCAAGGCGTACAGCGCCAGTTCAGGCCACGTGTCCAGCTTTGCAACCCAGTAGTTGTATGGAGCAGAGTGATCGGTCCGGACGTTGGTATGGTCAGCTAGGTACTCCCTCACCATCTTTCTGTACAGCCTGGACTGGGGACAGGTGACAGTGTCTTGCTGGGGTGACATAAAACTGGCAAAGGCCTTGGAGAGCGTTCCCCTGCCAGTGCTGGACAAGCTGCCTGCTCGCCTCCTCTCCCCCGCTACTTGGCCCACAGAACCGTGCCCTCTGCCGCTAGCGGCGTCAGATGGGAAGGATTGTTTCAGCTTGTGCACCAGGGCCTGTTGATATTGATTCACTCTCATACTCCTTTCCTCTACAGGGATGAGAGTGGAAAGGTTCTGCTTGTACCGTGGGTCCAGGAGAGTGAACACCCAGTAATCGGTGTTTGAAAAAATGCTTCAAACGCGAGGGTCACGGAATAGGCAGCCTAACATGAAGTCTGCCATGTTTCCCAACGCGCAAGAATTTCCTCTCCTCACTGGCCTGACTCTCCATTTCCTCCTCCTCCTCCTCCAAGTCCTCCTCTTCAGCCCATACACGCTCAAGAGTTAAGGACTGAGCACTGGTACCCTCTTCTGTCTCGTCGACATTCTCCTCCTCTTCCTCCTCATCCTCATCCCACTCCTCCGATACGCGCTGAGAAACAGACCGGAGGGTGCTCTGGCTATCAAGCGACGTATCTTCCTCCACCGTCTCTTGTGACAAGCGCAAAGCATCCGACTTCATGCTGAGCAGTGAGTTTTTCAACAGGCAAAGCAGCGGGATGGTGAGGCCGATAATGGCAGCATCGCCGCTGACCATCTGTGTTGACTCCTCAAAGTTGCTCAACACCTGGCAGATATCAGACATCCACGTCCACTCCTCATTGTAGACTTGAGGAATCTGAGTGACCTGACTACCAGTTCTGGTGGAAGTTGACATCTGGCAGTCTACAATGGCTCTGCGCTGCTGGTAAACTCAGGATAACATGTTTAATGTCGAATTCCATCTCGTGGGCATGTCGCACAACAGTCGTGAGCGGGCAGTTGTAGGCGGCGCTGCGCTGCCCTGAGAGTGGCAGCATCTGTGATCGACTTGCGGAAATGCGCACAGATGCGGCGCACCTTGGTGAGCAAATCAGACAGATTGGGGTATGTCTTGAGGACCCGCTGAACTATTAGATTGAACACGTGGGCCAGGCATGGCACATGTGTCAGTCTGCCGAGTTGCAGAGCCGCCACCAGGTTACGCCCGTTGTCACACACAACCATGCCTGGCTTGAGGTTCAGCGGTGCCAGCCACAGATCGGTCTGCGCCGTGATTCCCTGTAACAGCTCTTGGGCGGTGTGCCTTTTGTCACCTAAGCTCAGTAGTTTGAGCACCGCCTGCTGGCGCTTACCCACGGCACTGCTGCTGCGCCTAGAGCTACCGACTGAAGGCGCCGTGCCCACGGATGGTAATTCGGAGGAGGAGGTGGAGGAGGAGGAGGGGTCGGAGGAGGAGTCATAGTACGTGTGAGAGACCGTGACTAAGGTAGGCCACGCAATCCTCGGTGTGGGCAGTACATGAGCGGCCCCAGGTTCAGTCTCGGTCCCAGCCTCCACCAAGTTAACCCAAAGTGCCGTCCGGTGGGACCGGTGGGATGCGCTCGTGCCGGGGTCCTGGGCAGGGGGTTGACTAGCAGAGGCAGCGAGTGACACAGGGGAAGGAGCAGTGGTGTGACCCGCAGGAGGTGAACGGCCTTGGTTCCATTGAGTGGGGTGTTTAGCACTCATATGCCTGCGCATGCTGGTGGTGGTTAGGCTAGTAGTGGTGGCACCCCTGCTCATCCTGGTGTGGCACAGGTTGCACACCACAGTCCATCGGTCATCCTCACTTTCTTTAAAGAACCTCCAGACTTGCGAACATCTAGGCCTCGCCACAGGAGCTTCACTACGTGAAACAGTTGCTGCTGATGCACCAGCTCTGGCCCTGCTTCTGCCTCTGGCCACACCACTGCCTCTTCCAACCTGTTCTGGTGCAGCACTCGCCTCCACCTCAGAAGCACTGTCTTCACTCGGCTTTTCAACCCAGCTTGGGTCAGTCACCTCGTCATCCTCCGATTCCTCAGTCTGCTCCCCCCCTCGGACTTCCTCCCCTGACAACAACTTCACCACTGTCTGACAACCGTGTCTCCTTATCGTCCGACACCTCTTTACACACTTCTTCCACTAAGTCAATATTGTCATCATCATCATCACCCACAGACTGCGACAGTTGGAAAACTTGGGCATTGGGAAAGAGGTCAGCAGCAACCTGAGAAGTGGTTTGTGACTCAGTTCCTCAGAGTATGCCGGATCGCATTCCAAATTTTCCTGGGAGGGGGCAGACTGGGGGGAAGGAGGTTGAGGTGGAGGAGCCAGAGGAGTGCTCCCTTGGGTAAAGTGGGTGGACTGCGTGGAAGACTGACTGGTGGACAAATTACTTGAAGCATTGTCCGCAATCCACGACATCAGCTGTTCGCACTGTTGTGGTTTCAACAGTCCTCTACCACGTGTCCCTGTAAGTTGAGACATGAAGCTAGGGAGTGTAGCTCTGCGGCGTTCCGCTGCTCCCTCATCAGCAGGTACTGTCTCACCCTGCCCAGGACCATGGCCTCTGCCCCCTGCAGTAATTAAATGCCCACGCCCACGCCCTCGTCCTCGACCCTTAGCCCTGGGGTTCAACATTTTCTGTATATAAGTGTATTATATAAAAAAATAAAATAAATGGGCCTGCTGTACTGAAACCCACAAACTTGTTCAATCTGAACAAGAAAATATATAGGTGGATATGTTAGAGCAAAATTACGTATGTTATTACGTACCGTGCAGTATGGAGCAATTACACTGAAACTATTAGATTGGTCTTGCTTAAGTGCAACCCAGACAAATGTCGCACAGAGATTTTTGTAATGTAGCTGTATCAGTGAGAGCAAAAGACCTTTTTTAATGACGTGACGTACAGAATGTGTCACCTGGACAGAAAATACGGATTGTGGTTTGTATATAGGTGGATAAGTTAGAGGTAAATTACGTATGTTATTAAGTACCGTGCAGTATGGAGCAATTACACGGAAACTATTAGATTAGGCAGACTTGGTCTGCTTAATTGCAACCCAGACAAATGTCGCACAGAGATTTTTGTAATGTAGCTGTATAAGTGAGAGCAAAAGACCTTTTTTACTGACGTGACGTACAGAATGGGTCACCTGGACAGAAAATACGGATTGTGGTTTGTGGTGAGTGGACAGCTGAACTGTGACACACTGAATGGTTCCACACAGCTGTGTGAAATGGATTTGTATCACTGAGATAAAACAACAAAAAAACTATTTTTTTATATATATATATATTTTTTTTTAACGTGACGTGCAGAAACTATCAGAGAACAAACTCAGCCCCTGCTGACTGTGGCTATTTTGACTGCAACCCAGACAAATGTCGCACAGAGATTTTTGTAATGTAGCTGTATCAGTGAAAGCAAAAGACCGTATTTGATTACGTGACGTACAGTATGGGTCACCTGGACAGAAAATACGGATTGTGGTTTGTGGTGAGTGGACAGCTGAACTGTGACACACAGAATGGTTCCACACTGCTGTATGAAATGGATTTGTATCACTGAGATAAAACAATAAAAGGGTTATATATGGCGATAGCTGCACTACTAGTGCCAGCCAGCCCAGCCAGGAGACAATAAAAAATGTCTTGTAGCCCTTAGAAGGGCTGTTGGGTTCTTTTAAGATCACTCCTGCCTAACAGAGAACTAAATCCAGGCCCTAACACTCTCCCTGAAATGCAGCAGCTCTGTCCCTAACGACATCCAGACAGCATCTGAGCCAAGCACCGCGGGCAGTCACTAGTATATTCCAGGGTCACCTGATCAGGCCAGCCAACCCCTGCTATCGACATGTAAGGGCCCCACGTGATGCTGGGTGTACCGCAGAGTCTCCTGGCTTGTGATTGGCTGTGTTTATAGGCGCCAAAAATTCAAAATGCGGAAGATGCCATTTCCTCGAGCATGGCGAGATACTCGTCTGAGCAGCGAGCACTTACGAGTACCGTAATACTCGAACGAGCACCAAGCTCGGACGAGCATGCTCGCTCATCTCTAATGTTTAGTTTTTATTTTATAGATATAACTTTTAAACAGTAATATACTTGTGTATAATATACGATGTATGGGGTTTTATAACCTAGTTCAAGGCTAGTGTTGAGCGAGAATGCTCGACCGAGCATGCCTACGCTCGGGTCCGCTCGGTGTTTGGCCGAACACTGAGTGTACTCGAGCGCAATGCTCGAGTCCCCTTCCCCGCACCAAGACGGATCCGTCATGATTCTAATGCAAGTCAATGGGGACGGATCCGTTTGGTGTGACACAATAGTAAACGGATCCGTCCTCCATTGACTTTCAATGGAGTTCATGACGGATCCGTCGCCTATCATGTTTTTTTATTTTCATTGAAGAATTCAAGGTGTAATTTTTTTCATTCACCAGCAGAGGGCACAATGTAATGAAGAGGCTCCGCTGCTGAGGAGAAGATGCCTGAGGAGGAGGAGGTAAGTGGTTTGTGTTTGTTTGTTTGTTTTCTATTTTTCAGGATCGTGAATGCGGAGGACTAAGTCGAATTCGTTGGATGACGTCGGAACAGCTTTTTTTTTTTTTTTTTAATCAAATGGTCAAACAGGGGTCTGGGGGAGTATTTATTTCAATAAAATATTTTAAGGCCCCATTCACACGTCCGTATTTTGCATCCACATCCTCTCCGCATCCGTTTCCGCATTTGCAGACAATTATGCGGATAGGATGCGGATCCATTCATTTCAATGGGGCCGCAAAAGATGCAGATGGCACAAAGTGTGCCGTCCGCATCCGCACTTCCGTTCCGCGGCTCCCGAAAAAAATAAAACATGTCCTATTCTTGTCCAAATACACGGACAAGAAAAGGCATTTCAATTATGTGCGTTCCGCAAATTGCGGAATGCACATTGCCGGTGTCCGTGTTTTGCGGATCCGCAAAATACGGACGTGTAAATGGGGCCTAAGTGTGTGTGTGTTTTTTTTTTTCCACACTGCAGTTTTAGTAATCACAGCTATCTACAGACGGCCCTGATTACTAATACTGGGCTTAGTGCTTGCCCGTATGGCCAGCACTAACCCCAACATCTATTACCTCGGCACCAACCGCCACCAGGGGTGTCGGGAAGAGCCAAGTACCCGCAGGACTGGACCTTCTAAATTGAGGGTCCGGTTCTGGGGCAGCGGCAGGCTGTTACTGTTAGGCTGGGAAGGGCCAATAACCATGTCCCTTCCCACCCTGGTAGTGCCAGGCTGCCGCTGCTGGTTGTATCTGGCTGGAGAAGGAAAAAAGGGGGGACCCCACTCCATTTTTTAAAATTATTTAATTATTTTTGCTGCCCCAGAACCGGACCCTCAATTTAGAAGGTCCGCTCCTGCGGGTACCCGGCTCTTTCCGACACCCCTGGTGGCGGTGGGTGCCGAGGTAATAGATGTTGGGGTTAGTGCTGAACATACCGGCAAGCACTAAGCCCAGTATTAGTAATCAGGGCCGTCTGTAGATAGCCGTGATTACTAAAACTGCAGTGTGGGAAAAAAAAACACACACACACTTATGAAATATTTTATTCAAATAAATACTCCCTCAGACCCCTGTTTGACCATTTTATTTAAAAAATAAAAAAGCTGGTTCGACATAATCCAATGAATCCGACGTAGTCCTCTGTATTCACGATCCTGAAAAATAGAAAACAAACAAACAAGCAAACTGTGTGTCTGTCTTTGTACTTTTTTTAAAAAATTTTGGGCATTTGTGTAAACCAGGCGCCTGCTTTACTCCCATAGACTTCAATTATGAGTGCTCGGCCACAGCACCCGAGCGTATGAGTACCTGAGTGCTCGATCATCACTATTCAGTGCACAATTATATAAAAGTAGGAAGGCAACAAATTATAGAAAATATATATACATAATAAAAGAAGAGCTTCTGTCAATCTAATTTTTGAAATATTTTTGACCAATTATGTTCTATTTTTGAAATATTCATAATGTGCTTATTTCTCTGATCTAAGTGCATTTTTCATTGGCAGTAAAACATTTTTTTATTCCCTTGTTAAAGGGCTAGATGTAAATGCACTGAACTATTTTATATCCCTTGTAAAATGCCAAGTGTGCAGTGCATAAATACAGAATATATGTCACATGAAAGGGCTGCCTAAACATTTCAGAACGTGCAGTATTCAGAGGAGAGATGAAAGTCAAGAAAGATATAGAATGGTAAAAGTATATTATTTATAGCCCAAGAAAAGTACTGAGAATATAATTTCTACACACTACATCAAACCACAAAGAACAAATTAATTTATCTATGTTTTCTGATGTTTTTTACACTGCCAGTGTAATATCTATTACACTTTGCAATATTACACTGCATGTGAAGTTTTAAAGAATTTTTGAGAAAACGGCCATATCAGAAATTTCTATGATGGCTTTTGCTGTAATTCTGTGCAGGGCAGATTGAAACCTCAAAGTGGTACTAGAAAAAAATGTGGTCTCATGTTGTAGGCAGAGCCAAACTGGGAGTGTCACGGGGAGCCGGCGGCGCGCTTCCTCCGTGCAGCGCCGGCGGACTCCTATGTCACGTCACCTACCTGGGCCTTTGAGCGCTGGCAGGGAAGCCAGCGCTCAGCTGTTGTAGTATTTGAATTAGGTCATGTGACGCTTCCACGTTACGTGACCTACTTGGAGGCCTATTTAAACAGGCAGTCTGCTAGACACAGGTTGCCTGTGATTGGTCTTCCGTCCAGAGCTTGCGATTTACTCATCTCTGATTACTGAACTCGACTTTGGCTTGTGTATTCGACTACGTTCTCCTTCTCATCCTTTTGTACCTCGCTCCCTCTTGGTTTTGACTTCGGCTTGTTCGTTTGACCTCGTTCCTGCTCGCTCCCTTGGCTTTGACGTGACCTCCTGGTTTGACCTTTTGCTTGGTGACTTAGTTATTGTGTGGGTCTGTTCTGTCGTTTGTTTATTGTGTTCTCCTCATGTTCCCCTCCCTGTACTCCCCAGCACATACTCAGGTTAGGGACTGGTTGACTAGTTGCACGCCGTTGCCTAGGACGGGTCGTGCAAGTAGGCAGCGTCAGAGGTGGGGTTTAAGCTGAGGGCTGCACTTACCCCTGCACGAGTGACAGAACGTGACAGGGAGAAAATGTAGCCAAGCCAAGTAGGCAGGGTTTTTATTGATACCATTTTGAAATAAACACTTTTTTGATCACTTTTTATTTGGTTATTTTGGAAGATGAAACAAAAAAGGCAAATCCGCCATTTTTATTTTTTCTATTATGGCGTTCTCCACACAGAATAAATATGTTTAGCTTTTAATAGTATGGGAATTTTGTGGGTAACAATGACAATGATCTTTATTTTTTGTTTATTTTTTGTTTTTAATATGGAGAAAGGGGCTGATTTGAATTTTTATACATTTTTTTTTATAGCTTTAAAGGGGTTTGTGTCACTTCAGCATTTATTATGTAGATAAAGTTAATACAAGTGACTTACTAATGTATTGTTAATAGTCATATTGCTTCCTTTGCTGGCTGGATTTATTTCACATCACATTATATCACATTTAACGCTGCTCGTATCCAAGAGTTACAATCACCCTGCAATTCAGGAGGGATGGCCATGCTTGCATACTATAGAAAAAGCACCAACCTACGTCTATAGTGTGCAAGCACGGCCACCACTGATGGATTGCAGGGTGGTCGTAACCATGGAAATGTTCAGTGTATAATGTGATGGAAGAATTAATCAAGCCAGCGAAGGAAGCAATATGGGTAACAATGATACATTAGTAAGTGGCTTGTATTAACTTTCTCTACCTGATAAATGCTACTTTCTGAAGTGACACAACCCCTTTAAAAACTTTTTTCCAATTATTTTGTCCCCCTAGGGGACTTTAACATGCAATCATCTGACACTTCTCCCATAGACTGCAATGATTTACCATTTTCCAAAGGCCTAATGGTGCTATAGCAATCACATCCTCTGATCTCGGCACAGGGGATACGTTCAGGCACCAGAAGTGCAGAGTTCTAGGGGAAAAATGCCTCAAATGCCATGGTCGCAATTGACCACAACATATAAGGGGGTAAATCTCTGTAATCTGCGTTGTTGCAGATTGCAGATAATGCCTCTGTGTAAAGCAGCAGGCACCTATGGCGCCCACTAAACTTCCACTGTACATGTATGGCGGAGGTCAGGAAGAGGTTAAAATAAAAGTAATTCCCTCACATAACTTGGGCCTTCAGCATTATAATAGTGCTTGAGAATACGTCTGTGTATTTAAAATGTTTTTTCCCCTAAAATGTGTTTATTGTAATTTATTTTGCTTAATTACATTTTTTGTGATTACTTTTGTTGTTATCACAATGTCCTGGTATACATAGCTATATCTGTAAATACCGGTACATTGTACATTAATACTAACAAAGGATTTTAGGTACAAAAATTCCTTCCCTTGGTAACAAGGTACTCTGTAGAACACTCGTAAGGTGTCAGTCTTCCATACAGAAGATCAAGACCTGGTAGTAAGAATAAAAAGTAGAGACCGAATAAATGTTCAATATAAAGGGGTATGACCATACACTGTCAGAATGCTAATAGTGTTTGGGGACACCTCCAAGAATTAATCTATATATTGAAATAGCCACATATAAAGTCAGCATGGGACTCTATATATGGCTCCGAAAACTACACACTGGACAGAGCTGTGTATTTCTAGTGCCTACTTATTATGCCGAAGCTACTGAAAAACAGTTGAGAGCTGCTACTAACAGCAATACGTGTGGGGCTTAGTTCCATGGCAGTATTATTCACTCGCCTCCATGTAGGTATGCACTTTGTTACTTTTTGTAGTTTTGTCGGGGTGTATATTTTTTTTATTCTTGTGTGTATTTTTAACTTTCATCTGACAGTAATAATTGCCTGACTGTATGTGTTGTTTTGGATTACGCTCAGAAAGCTAATCAGTTCAGCAAACACTATTTTCAATATAGTATGGCCTTTTTGTTATTACTATTATTTTTTTTTAATTAATATTATTTATTATAGCATAGCCTTTTAATAAGGTTTTGAATAAGAGAAACAAAAATAACAGAAAGAAAATGTACATCTCTCCTAGAATTTGAACCTAGGATCTCAACTAGAGATGAGCGAATCCATTTGCTGCTTCGTAGATTCTACGCAATTTTATGAATCTATGCAATTTTCCACTCAAAAGCGAATCTGGATTTTTTTCAGATTTGCTCCGTTCGATTCGAAAATGTTCTTAAAGCTTTGTATGCATACACTACGTACTTGTCCGATTATTTGTACACTAATGCTACGTAAGTAGATGATGTGCTTTCTTCTGCTGACACAGTATCATGTAGCCAGGGGTCAGACTCAGAGCGTTCCTCCTGCTCCACCATTCCGCTCCAGCAAAGCCTAGCATCGTGCGTGCCTGCGTATTACGCAATCGCTAGACAATAGTACGCTGAGGATTCGTACGCAATTTGTACACTCATGCGTACGTGTTCACATAAGTAGCATACCTTTAACAATTCTATGTTTATTAGTGCGCAAATGTTCGCAAAACACTACAGTCATGGCCAAATGTTTTGAGAATGATACAAATATTAATTTTTACAAAGTCTACTGCTTCAGTTTTTATAATGGCAATTTGCATATACTCCAGAATGTTATAAAGAGTGATCAGCTTAACAGCAATTACTTGCAAAGTCAATATTTGCCTAGAAAATAAACTTTATCCCCCAAAACACATTTCAACATCATTGCAGCCCTGCCTTAAAAGGACCAGCTAACATCGTTTCAGTGATTGCTCCATTAACACAGGTGTGGGTGGTGATGAGGACAGGGCTGGAGATCAATCTGTCATGATTAAGTAAGAATGACACCACTGGACACTTTAAAAGGAGGCTGGTGCTTGGCATCATTGTTTCTCTTCTGTTAACCATGGTTATCTCTAAAGAAACATGTGTAGTCATCATTGCACTGCACAAAAATGGCCTAACAGGGAAGAGTATCGCAGCTAGAAAGATTGCACCTCAGTCAACAATCTATCGCATCATCAAGAACTTCAAGGAGAGAGGTTCCATTGTTGCCAAAAAGGCTCCAGGGCGCCCAAGAAAGACCAGCAAGCGCCAGGACCGTCTCTTAAAAGTGTTTCAGCTGCGGGATCGGGCTACCAGCAGTGCAGAGCTTGCTCAGGAATGGCAGCAGGCAGGTGTGAGTGCATCTGCACGCACTGTGAGGCGGAGACTCTTGGAGCAAGGCCTGGTCTCAAGGAGGGCAGCAAAGAAGCCGCTTCTCTCCAGAAAAAACATCAGGGACAGACTGATATTCTGCAAAAGGTACAGGGAGTGGACTGCTGAGGACTGGGGTAAAGTCATTTTCTCTGATGAATCCCCTTTTCGATTATTTGGGACATCTGGAAAACAGCTTATTCGGAGAAGACGAGGTGAGCGCTACCACCAGTCTTGTCTCATGCCAACTGTAAAGCATCCTGAAACCATTCATGTGTGGG
>ONZH01003380.1:0-93197 GCA_900303285.1 Rhinella marina
ATTGCAAGTCAATGGAGGACAGATCCGGATTACTGGTGTGTCACCACCAAACGGATCCGCCCCCATTGACTTGCATTGGGGGTCATTCCGGATCCGTCTTGGTGCGGATGCCTGGACCGGGAGAGAAAACCGCAGCATGCTTTCAGGAGCATTCCATTGTCTTCAGTTCAGTTTTGTCCCCATTGGCAATGAATGGGGACAAAACTGAAGTGTTTTTTTCCGGTATTGAGCCCCTATGACGGAACTCAATACCGGAATTTAAAAACGCTAGTGTGAACATTGTTACAAGAAAAAAACTACTTTTTTAAATACTTTTTCTTTAATAAAATGTACAATTATAAAACCTCCACATATTAGGTGTCCACAAAACCATGACAACACATCAACATGTACACTTATGGTAGGTTTAAAATAAACATTGTGAAAAATAAAAAACAAACCTAAAAAGAATCAAAATTAAATGCAAATATAGACAGATGGATACATCTATCTATCTATCTCATATCTAATATCTATCTATCTATCTATCTATCTATCTATCTATCTATCTATCTATCTAACATCTATCTTTCCATCTATTTATCTTTCTATCTATCTAATATCTATCTATCTATCTATCTATCTATATTCTATCTATATATCTAATTATCTATCTACGTATCTATCTATCTCATATCTATCTATCTATCTATCTAATATCTATTGATCTATCTAATTATCTATCTATCTATCTTCTATCTATCTAGCTAATATCTATCTATATATCTAATTATCTATCGACTTATCTATCTATCTCATATCTATCTATCTAATATATATCTATCTATCTATTTATCTATCTTCTATCTATCTATCTATCTAAAAAAAAACGTCACGGAAGCAGCACAGCAAAGTAGAAAGTTGTAGCGTTGTGCCAGCGGCTCCGGACGATGGTCAAATCCTTCTAAATACAAAAAAATAAATTCTGCAGCCACCACCAAAAATTGTGCTAAAGAAGGTAGTGATTTATTTCACCAGAGTGACGTTTCAGTCCTCTTACTTTTCTCAAGCAGTCTATCTATCTATCTATCTATCTATCTATCTATCTCATATCTATCTATCTATCTATTCTATCTCTATCTATCTATCTATCTATCATATCTATCTATCTATCTATCTATCTCCTATCTATCTATCTATCTATCTATCTCATATCTATCTATCTATCTACCTATCTATCAAATAGTACGGGTAGAAACTGTAAGAAAACAAGACCCCATATTAATGCACTGATAGAAAAAATAATAAAAAATGATTAGCTGAAAAATATGAACCTTTTTTGGGTCCTAAATGGCCAGTCTTTAAGGGGTTAATGAGGTATGTATCTGGGGACGTGGTCCGGTGACATGACAGATTTGCTCTACCGCTCCAGTGTGCGGCAGGACTTGAAATGTTTCCGATCCCGCAGGTGAAGCTGGAAATATAAATGCTATATATCATAGGAATGTGTATCCCCAGTGCAGGGAACTCCGCTGATGGCGGCCATGTCTAATCAGTCCTCGTCTCAGGAGCTGTCATCCAGGGAGGGTGAAAACGATGCAAGTAACGTGATAAATTTACACCGAAAGACAAATTAAAAACCGCTCTTTTACCATCATTTTCCTGGCGGCGCAGACGCTCGGTGAGCCTGATATACGGCGCTCTTGGTGACAGTAAAAGGACGTTGAGCATATGTTTATGTGAGGGAATCGCGGCTTGTTGTGTACATTTCAGGAGGAAGACAGGATGGAAAGTTCCGCAATGGATTTTCTACTGTTAACAGTATAAATCACCGCCACCGGTGACGTCTATTGGAGGAAGATGATAAATGCTGGACCTGGGGGGCGCCACTGAGCGGACCCCTCTGAGGACGGCATGGTAACATCTTGACAGGGGAAAAAAAATTAGAAAGTTCTGGCGGGACATTTACCGCAGGTCCCATCAGGCGGCATTAATAATCCTTGCAGTACTAATTCAGTGTGGTTCAGGGAAGCAGAGAGGTGCACGGAAAATCCACCGCAGCGGACAGGAGGGGCACCCGCAGCCTCTGCCTGACCTGCTGCGGCGAGACCCCGGGCGGATATGTTAGGCTGCGTTCACATCACGTTTTTACCATCCAAAAAAACGTATACAAAAAACGTGTACGTTATACGGATGCCTCAGACCGATGGCGCACGGTGGCCTCTGTTCACCATAGAGTGCCATTGTAAAAAAACACATACCTTGTTTAGGGGTTGTTCACATATCAGTTACCTGATCAGTTATTTCCATCAGTTATTGTGAGCCAAAACCAGGTGCGGGTCAAAGCCACAGAACAGGCGCAGATCTTTCCCTTATACCTCATCTCTGAGTTGGCTTCACTAC
Organism: Rhinella marina; assembly: GCA_900303285.1. Lineage (NCBI taxonomy): Eukaryota > Metazoa > Chordata > Amphibia > Anura > Bufonidae > Rhinella > Rhinella marina. The sequence continues at coordinate 2,383 of ONZH01003380.1, forward strand.
TGGTTTTGGCTCACAATAACTGATGGAAATAACTGATCAAATAACTGATGTGTGAACAAGCCCTTACTGTGAGCTGCACGTTTGTATCCTTGTTTTATTACAATGTATCCGTTAAACAGATGCCAAAAACGTGATGTGAACCCAACCGTACTGCTCACGCCGATAGACACACAATGTATGGACTGCACACTGGGAAGACTGGTGATTCATATAGTGGGGTCTGAACAGGACAACTACTACTCTCAGCATGGCGCTCTGCGTCCAGGAGAAATCATACAGTGTCTATGATAGGTAGATAGACAGATACATAGAAAATGAGATAGAGATAGATAGAGATAGATAGATAGATAGATAGATAGATAGATAGATAGATAGATAGAAAGATAGATATGAGATAGATAGACAGAAAGATAGATATGAGATAGATAGATAGATAGATAGATAGATAGATAGATAGATAGATAGATAAAAAGGAATAAGCAGGCAGCACTCTCCAAGTAAAAAGTAAAAAATAGTGGTCTTTATTACCCCATGTGGGAACGCGACGTTTCGGCTCGGACTGAGCCTTTTTCAAGCAGTCATTGGCAGTGTGAATGAAACATTTATACAAAAGAATCAAGTGCACGTAATCAACAAGCAATCACTTTTACAATTAATCAATAAAAGCATAATCGTGATATACAGTGAATATAAAACATGCTGTATACTCAGAAAATTCATAGTGTGCTAATTCATATACGCATGATTAAAATGTGAATTGGTCAAACTAATACTGTGTTTCATATAGTATAAAACATATTGTGTACCCAGTTAGTTGTGCAGGTGTATATAATACTAATAAACATCATACCAGGTGAAGCGGGGATGAAGCATATAATCGCAAGCGGACATGCCGCTCTGTTGGCGTTACTCGGGTTCCACTGCGCATGCCCCGGTTCTTAAAAACCGGCAGATCGCTCAATGTGTACCGCGCATGCGTGACATGCGCACAAGCTCTCTTCTAACCACATCCACCATTTTCAACCAGGGACAATGCCCACTTTATATTAAGATGTTATTATCTCACAAAAGTCACATTTGAGCATACAAACAACCACAGCATATAAGGTAACCTGTACATAGGTATATTGTAAGCCAAAATTTGTATATTAAGGTCCATCTTTTGTACATATATATCGGACCACAGGGCTCTCCTGTTTATAGTAACCCATAGAAACCATCCGGAATGCACCGAGTGGGAGCAGGAGGGGGGTCCGACAAAAAATGTCGCACTACCCACCGCTACATGTCAGAAGCTCTGAGAAATCATACAAGGGGGAATTTATCATTGGGTGAAGTTAGTTTTGTGGCGTGAAAAAGTCGCAAATTTTTGCACAAAATTTTGCAACTTTTTTGTGTATACGCCACGCACTCCACTTTGTTCAAAGAGGCGTGCGTATGGGCGTTTTGTCTTATGTAAATTAAGGCTAGGACAGATTTACCATTGCGACTTTCCATAAAAAGTCGCACATTTTTGCGCAACTTTACTCCAGTTAGGAGTATGCTTAGGTTTAAGCAAAAGTGACCTTTAGAAACCTCATTTATCAAAGAAGCCATGGACCAATGATAAATCACATTTGGACCAAAATGACTTTGGCCAGATCCAGAAGTGGAGTAAGTAGAGAGGCCAATGATAAATCCCCCCACAGTGTCTATGATAGGTAGATAGACAGATACATAGAAAATGAGATAGAGATAGATAGATAGATAGATAGATAGATAGATAGATAGATAGATAGATAGATATGAGATAGATAGATAGATAGATAGATAGATAGATATGAGATAGATAGATAGATAGATAGATATGAGATAGATAGATAGATAGATATGAGATAGATAGATAGATAGATAGATAGATAGATAGATAGATAGATAGGAGATAGATAGATAGATAGATAGATAGATAGATAGATAGAAAATGAGATAGATAGATAAATATGAGATAGATAGATAGATATTAAATAGACAGATATTTGATAGATAGATAGATTGACAGATAGATTGAAAATGAGATACATAGATAGAAAATTAGATAGATAGATAGATAGATAGATAGATAGATAGATATGAGATAGATATGAGATACATAGATAGATAGATATCAGATAGATAAATAAATAGGAGCTAGATAGATAGATATTAAATAGACAGATATTAGATAGATAGATAGATAGATAGATAGATAGATAGATAGATAGGAGATAGATAGATAGATACAGGGTCGGACTGGAGTACCTAGGGCCCACCAGAGGAAATAATTCTTGGGGCCCACCATAAAGAAATATCTGTTTGTTATCTCTGTACTGTGACATCACTGTGTTTATTATCCCTGTACGGTGACATCACTGTGTTTATTATCCCTGTACAGTGACATCGCTGTTCATGGTCGTGAATGCAGAGGACTACGTCGGATCCGGTGGACTACGTCGGAGCAGCTTTTTTTTTTTTTTTTTAATAAAATGGTCAAACAGGGGTCTGGGGGAGTGTTTATTTCAATAAAATGTTTTATACTTGTGTGTGTATTTATTTTACAATACTACAGTTTTAGTAATTATGGCTATCTACAGACGGCCCTGATTACTAAAGGGGGGGACCCCACGCCATTCTTTTGCAAAAATAATTAAATAATTTTAAAAAAAATGGCGTGGGGTCCCCCCCTTTTTTCCTTTGCCAGCCAGATACAACCAGCAGCGGCAGCCTGGCACTACCAGGGTGGGAAGGGACACGGTTATTGGCCCTTCCCAGCCTAATGGTACCAGCCTGCAGCCACCCCAGAACCAGACCCTCAATTTAGAAGGTCCGGTCCTGCGGGTACCCGGCTCTTCCCAGCACCCCTTGTTGGCGGTGGGTGCCGAGGTAATAGATGTTGGGGTTAGTGCTGGCCTGCCATACCGGCAAGCACTAAGCCCAGTATTAGTAATCAGGGCCATCTGTAGATAGCCGTAATTACTAAAACTGTAGTATTGTAAAAAAAAAATACACACACACACAAGTATAAAACATTTTATTGAAATAAACATTCCCCCCAGACCCCTGTTTGACCATTTTATAAAAAAAAAAAAAAGCTTGTCCGACGTAGTCCACCGAATCCGACGTAGTCCTCTGCATTCATGACCCTGAAAAATAGAAAACAAACACAAACATGGACCACTTACCTCTTCCTGCATTGGGATAATACACACAGCGATGTCACCGTACAGGGATAATAAACACAGTGATGTCAAAGTCCAGGGATAATAAACACAGTGATGTCAAAGTCCAGGGATAATAAACACAGTGATGTCACAGTACAGAGATAATAATCACAGTGATGTCACAGTAGAGGGATAACAAACACAGTGATGTCACCGTACAGGGATAATAAACACAGCGATGTCACAGGACAGGGATAATAAACACAGTGATGTCACAGTACAGGGATAATAAACACAGTGATGCCACTGTACAGGGATAATAAACACAGCCATGCCACTGTACAGGGATAATAAACACAGCGATGCCACAGTACAGGGATAATAAACACAGTGATGTCACTGTACAAGGATAATAAACACAGTGATGTCACCGAACAGGGATAATAAACACAGCGATGTCACCGAACAGAAATAATAAACACAGTGATGTCACCGTACAGGGATAATAAACACAGTGATGCCACTGTACAGGGATAATAAACACAGTGATGTCACAGTACAGGGATAATAAACACAGTGATGTCACCGTACAGGGATAATAAACACAGTGATGTCACCGTACAGGGATAATAAACACAGTGATGTCACCGAACAGGGATAATAAACACAGCGATGTCACCGAACAGAGATAATAAACACAGTGATGTCACCGTACAGGGATAATAAACACAGTGATGTCACAGTACAGGAATAATAAACAGTGATGTCACAGTCCAGGAATAATAAACACAGGGATGTCACAGTCCAGGGATAATAAACAGTGATGTCACAGTCTAGGAATAATAAACCCAGTGATGTCGCAGTCCAGGGATAATAAACACAGTGATGTCACAGTCCAGGGATAATAAACACAGTGATGTCACAGTCCAGGGATAATAAACACAGTGATGTCACAGTCCAGGGATAATAAACACAGTGATGTCACAGTACAGGGATAATAAACAGTGATGTCACAGTCCAGGAATAATAAACACAGTGATATCACAGTCAAGGGATAATAAACACAGTGATGTCACAGTTAAGGGATAATAAACACAGTGTACAGAAAGTTAAAAAAAAAATTATACTTACCTTTTTCATAGCAGCAGGGAGAGCATCATCAGAGCAGGAGATCTTCTTCTCATGTCTGAAGGGGGCGGGGCCTATGCTGCCGGCAGGCCCCGTCCCCCGCCGAGACCTGAGGCATGCCTGGGAGGTACGGAGAGCTGCAGGGGGGACAGAAGGGAGGATGGAAGAAGCAGATAGCCGATTTCGGCTGTCTGCTCCTTCCTGCAACAGGCAACTGTCTCTACGTCCTATAGATGCAGAGACAGCTGTGCCAGAGGCTGGATCCGGGACGGTTGGGAGGTTTGCGGCAGCGGGGGGCGGCACCAGGGGCGCGGGGCCCCCCAATGAAATCATTAGAGCCGGGGCCTGGAGCAGTAGCTCCAAATGCTCCAATGATAATCCGGCCCTGACTATAGGTTCCTGGCTTGGGGCCTACAGGAGGATCCTCCGGTCCTCTGGTGGGCCAGTCCGACACTGGATAGATAGATAGATAGATAGATAGATAGATAGGAGATAGATAGATAGATAGATAGATAGATATGAGATAGATAGATAAATAGATATAGATAGATTAGATGTAGATAGATAGAGAGATATGAGATAGGTAGGAGATGATTAGATAGATAGATAGATAGATAGATAGATAGATAGAAAATGAGATACATAGATAGAAAATTAGATAGATAGATAGATAGATATGAGATAGATAGATAGATATCAGATAGATAGATAGATAGATATTAAATAGACAGATAATAGATAGATAGATAGATAGATAGATAGATAGATAGATAGATAGATAGAAGATAGATAGATAGTTTGACAGATAGATTGAAAATGAGATACATAGATAGAAAATTAGATAGATAGATATGAGATATATATGAGATACGTAGATAGATAGATAGATAGATAGATAAATAGGAGCTAGATAGATAGATATTAAATAGACAGATATTTGATAGATAGATAGATAGATAGATAGATAGATAGGAGATAGATAGATAGATAGATAGATAGATAGATAGATAGGAGATAGATAGATAGATAGATAGATAGATATGAGATAGATAGATAGATAATAGATATAGATAGATTAGATGTAGATAGATAGAGAGATATGAGATAGGTAGGAGATGATTAGATAGATAGATAGATAGATAGATAGATAGATAGATAGATAGATAGATATGAGATAGATAGATATCAGATAGATAGATAGATAGATAGATAGATAGATAGATATTAAATAGACAGATATTAGATAGATAGATAGATAGATAGATAGGAGATAGATAGATAGATAGATAGATAGATAGATAGGAGATAGATAGATAGATAGATAGATTGACAGATAGATTGAAAATGAGATACATAGATAGAAAATTAGATAGATAGATATGAGATATATATGAGATACGTAGATAGATAGATAGATAGATAGATAGATATCAGATAGATAGATAAATAGGAGCTAGATAGATAGATATTAAATAGACAGATATTTGATAGATAGATAGATAGATAGATAGATAGATAGATAGGAGATAGATAGATAGATAGGAGATAGATAGATAGATAGATAGATAAATAGATAGATAGATAGATAGATAGATAGATAGGAGATAGATAGATAGATGATAGATATGAGATAGACAGATATTAGATAGATAGATAGATAGATATGAGAAAGATGGATAAATATGAGATAGATAGATAGATAGATAGATAGATAGATAGATAGATAGATAATAGATATAGATAGATTAGATGTAGATAGATAGAGAGATATGAGATAGGTAGGAGATGATTAGATAGATAGATAGATAGATAGATAGATAGATAGATAGATATGAGATAGATAGATATCAGATAGATAGATAGATAGATAGATAGATAGATATTAAATAGACAGATATTAGATAGATAGATAGATAGATAGATAGGAGATAGATAGATAGATAGATAGATAGATAGATAGATAGGAGATAGATAGATAGATAGATAGATTGACAGATAGATTGAAAATGAGATACATAGATAGAAAATTAGATAGATAGATATGAGATATATATGAGATACGTAGATAGATAGATAGATAGATAGATATCAGATAGATAGATAAATAGGAGCTAGATAGATAGATATTAAATAGACAGATATTTGATAGATAGATAGATAGATAGATAGATAGATAGGAGATAGATAGATAGATAGGAGATAGATAGATAGATAGATAGATAAATAGATAGATAGATAGATAGATAGGAGATAGATAGATAGATGATAGATATGAGATAGACAGATATTAGATAGATAGATAGATAGATATGAGAAAGATGGATAAATATGAGATAGATAGATAGATAGATAGATAGATAGATAGATAGATAATAGATATAGATAGATTAGATGTAGATAGATAGAGAGATATGAGATAGGTAGGAGATTATTAGATAGATAGATAGACAGATAATAAATAGATAGGAGATAGATATGATTATGAGGCGGTTTATCACCGGATACATCACATTTACTGGGATATTTGTTGGATTTATCAAGTGCTAATTATTAATCATTCCACAGCATGACAACACATTAAAGAAGAACTCCCTCAAAAATTTTTATTCTCTGACCTGTTAGAAAGGTGCATGATATAATCTGTAGTGATTGTCATTTTCTTATCAGAGACTTTATCTGTGAGTTATCCCCTCTCTTCTTATTGTAGCTGGGTCATGTGACCAACTCCCTGACCTCCAACTGACCCAGGACAGAAAGCCAGTAACTGCTCTATTCATTCCTATGGGAGCCTCACTTTCAGTCTCATAGGAATACATAGAGAATTAAACTTCCTGTCCACACATAAGTCTCTGTGTGAGTTGGTGGGTCTAATTGCTGGTCACATGACACAGATAAGAAACTTCAGGATGATACAAGTCAAAAATTCAGACACTGGTAAGAAAATGACATTCACTACAGATTATATCATGTACATTTCTAGCAGGACATGGAATAAAATTTTTGTTGGGAGTTCTTCTTTAAGCGCACGTAGATGTAGCAGAGCTGTGCGCCAGGTCCCTGCATACAGGTACACAGGAGCAAATACAGAAATACTGACAGTGATTACTACAGCCCTTGGTGATGATGATGATTGACAATGATAGTTGATAATGAATATGATGATGGATGATGATGATAATTGATGGTGATGATGATGATGATGAAGATTGATGATGATGATAATTGACGATGATGATGAGGATAATGAGAATGATGATTTATGTAATTAGTGTGCATTTTTCAATCAGCTGCAGTCCTGCGGCAGGTGTTCAGTTTCCCTGCAGCGCCCCATCAGGAGATATGAGGAATCACACATGGAAATCAATGAGCTGTGTAATGATTGGAGGTGAGGGGTCCTCCGGGCGAAAAATGTTCTCATTACCTGCTCTCCACTGTAATATATAAGGGTCCAGAACAGGAGATCCCCCCTCCCCCCTCCATATCATTCCCTCCTGCCCTATGTACTGTACAGGCATACTCGGTTCTGCTGAGCATGCATGTGTCTTTAATAGGGATAGGTAAATAAGGAGCTATCAGACGCCTCCCTAGAGAGTTGGAATTCAGCATGTCCGATCCTTCTTTTCTGCATCATCTTCTTATATGTATGCCCACATTAACTGAGGGTTCTCCCCCCATGATCAGAGAACTGCACAGTATCATTTCCAATCAGATACTTTGTATACAGCCATGATTAATACTGTAGGTCGGTACGTGTAGCGATTCTCCTTTAACTGTTTGCCGCCACTTCCTTGGACTTTCTTCTTGCTACCTCTCCTTCATTTTCTACTCTCCTTCTATCTCTTCCGCACTCTCATTCCCCCCTGTTAGGAGGGGGCAGGAATAAATCTGCCATAGCAGCCGGAGAGCTGCGGCACACGTTTTACCGCTGACATTATTTAAAGGAGCACACTGGGGAAATCAGCCAAGAGCCTCTGATAAAGTGACCTGTTATTTATATTATAGCGATACATTTAGTTACACGATGGACGGAGAGGAAAAGGAAGAAATCAGGGCCCGGGGCAGAGGGTCTCCGTACTGCTGACCCCTCTGTGTTCTCTCCTGTATATATCCTCTACTGTACAGACACTGCAGGAATAACACATATCCATCTCCATTACAAGCGCAACCGACTAATAGTATCCAGATTATATTGAGTAGTTACATTGTACATAGGAGGTAGTAATATATTAGTTATATTCTTGTACATAGGAGGCAGTATTATAGTAGTTATATTCTTGTACATAGGAGCAGTATTATAATAGTTATATTATTGTACATAGGAGCAGTATTATAGTAGTTATATTATTGTACATAGTAGCAGTATTATAGTAGTTATATTCTTGTACATAGGAGCAGTATTATAGTAGTTATATTTTGTACATAGGAGCAGTATTATAGTAGTTATATTCTTGTACATAGGAGCAGTATTATAGTAGTTATATTTTTGTACATAGGAGGCAGTATTATAGTAATAGTTATATTATTGTACATAGGAGCAGTATTATAGTAGTTATATTCTTGTACATAGTAGCAGTATTATAGTAGTTATATTCTTGTACATAGGAGCAGTATTATAGTAGTTATATTCTTGTACATAGGAGCAGTATTATAATAGTTATATTATATTGTACATAGGAGCAGTATTAATAGTAGTTATATTCTTGTACATAGGAGCAGTATTATAGTAGTTATATTCTTGTACATAGTAGCAGTATTATAGTAGTTATATTCTTGTACATAGGAGCAGTATTATAGTAGTTATATTCTTGTACATAGGAGCAGTATTATAGTAGTTATATTCTTGTACATAGGAGGCAGTATTTATAGTAGTTTATATTCTTGTACATAGGAGCAGTATTATAGTAGTTATATTTTTGTACATAGGAGGCAGTATTATAGTAGTTATATTCTTGTACATAGGAGCAGTATTATAGTAGTTATATTCTTGTACATAGGAGCAGTATTATAGTAGTTATATTCTTGTACATAGGAGGCAGTATTATAGTAGTTATATTCTTGTACATAGGAGCAGTATTATAGTAGTTATATTCTTGTACACAGGAGCAGTATTATAGTAATTATATTCCTGTACATAGGAGCAGTATTATAGTAGTTATATTTTTGTACATAGGAGCAGTATTATAGTAGTTATATTCTTGTATATAGGAGGCAATATTATAGTAGTTATATTCTTGTACATAGGAGGCAGTATTATAGTAGTTATATTATTGTACATAGGAGCAGTATTATAGCAGTTATATTTTTGTACATAGGAGGCAGTATTTTGGTAGTTATATTCTTGTACATAGGAGCAGTATTAATAGTAGTTATATTCTTGTACATAGGAGCAGTATTATAGTAGTTATATTCTTGTACATAGGAGCAGTATTTATAGTAGTTATATTCTTGTACATAGGAGCAGTATTATAGTAGTTATATTCTTGTACATAGGAGGCAGTATTATAGTAGTTATATTCTTGTACATAGGAGGCAGTATTATAGTAGTTATATTCTTGTACATAGGAGCAGTATTATAGTAGTTATATTCTTGTACATAGGAGCAGTATTATAGTAGTTATATTCTTGTACATAGGAGCAGTATTATAGTAGTTATATTCTTGTACATATAGGAGCAGTATTATAGTAGTTATATTCTTGTACATAGGAGGCAGTATTATAGTAGTTATATTCTTGTACATAGGAGGCAGTATTATAGTAGTTATATTCTTGTACATAGGAGCAGTATTATAGTAGTTATATTCTTGTACATAGGAGCAGTATTATAGTAGTTATATTCTTGTACATAGTACATAGGAGCAGTATTATAGTAGTTATATTCTTGTATCATAGGAGCAGTATTATAGTAGTTATATTCTTGTATATAGGAGCAGTATTATAGTAATTATATTCTTCTACATAGGAGCAGTATTATAGTAGTTATATTCTAGTACATAGGAGCAGTATTATAGTAGTTATATTCTTGTACATAGGAGCAGTATTATAGTAGTTATATTCTTGTACATAGGAACAGTATTATAGTAGTTATATTCTTGTACATAGGAGCAGTATTATAGTAGTTATATTTTTGTACATAGGAGCAGTATTATAGTAGTTATATTCTTGTACATGGGGGAGTATTATAGTAGTTATATTCTTGTACATAGGAGCAGTATTATAGTAGTTATATTCTTGTACATAGGAGCAGTATTATAGCAGTTATATTTTTGTACATAGGAGGCAGTATTATGGTAGTTATATTTTTGTACATAGGAGGCAGTATTATAGTAGTTAGTGCGAGTAGATTTGTTATAATTTTTCAGGTCTGTAAGTAAAATAAAAAGTGTCATTTTTATGTCCAGAAATTTGCTAATAGTACATAGTTGTCTCTTCTTAATTTGCTATTATCTACATTGCCTGTAGTTGCCCTTCAGCCATTCATTTCGATAGTTTCAATCTCTATAATTTCCTTTATTCCACAGATTAGGTTGATTTCGACCTTCAGTGATTTGATGTATGACATTCCTCCTCCATAGTGTTATCCAGGATATACTGGTGTGGATACCTACCTGACTGGTTATACATGCACAGTATAATGTTCCCTCTATTACCGGGAGCTAATCTGCTCCTTATCTCCCATCACTGTCGGCTGGAGCCCTCACGCTTGCACTTCTGTCAGCGCTGTCACATTAAGCCCTGAGTTCACGATCGCTGCAATGTCCATTGATCTGACTGCACCGTTTTTAATCATTTCATTGACTCGCACCTGTCAGTCCCGACCTCACGACTTATACGTGGGATGTTCTGGGCCAGCAGGATTATCCGTCAAGTCAGGGCCTATCTGTGGTCAAATACAGTAAAATATTGAAGGACTTTGTCCAGCATCATCTGCTATTACCATTATACCTAGCAGGAGGCTGACATGACACGCAGGGGATTACAGCCATATCCTCCTAACATTGACAACCACATATTAGGGCCGGTTTCATATGAAGCTGATATTTAGGAACAGGGGAGCCAAGCAAAGTAGTGTCTGAAGGCCCCTGTCGCACCGCTATACCCCACCATAGCACTGCTAGACTCCGCTCATCACACCGCTAATATGCTGACTAGTGTTGAGTGAGCATGTTCGACCGAATACTATATTCGTTCGAGCATGGCTATGCTCAGCAGATCGTGATGTTCGGCCGAACACCGCGTGTGCTCGAGCGCCAGGCTCAAGTCCCCTCCCCGCACGCTACTTAGCCAATTAGCATGCGGGAAGGTACTGGCATTCACTGTAATGCCGTATCCATGTTGGCTACTGTCATTACAGTGATTGGCTGGCCGGGAACATGTCATCGGGTGCTATGAAGCACCTGGTGACATGTGACCCGGCTCAGTCTTAGTCAGGGAGAGCTGCTGCAAGGAGGGACAGATAGTGTAGGGATAGGCTTTGGCTGAGCAGGGCTAGTTGTTCTGTTTAAAAGACCCAAAAGCCCTTTTAAGGGCTATTATATCTGGCTGCAATATTTTTTTTTCTTTTGGGACAAAAATAACGCAAGTTTGCCTGACCTAAACACCACCTGTGCAGCGTGTGCATTATAACATTTCTGTATCCTATATACCTGACATCTGGTGTCATTTTTTCTGCCGCTAATCAAGGCGACATTAACTGTGTATTGGAGTGCCTGTTCCTTGTAATTTTTGGCAGCCCTTTCACTTAGTGCATAGGCTATATGAGTGTAGGAGTCCCACAATATGAACAATTGTACCACAATGTGAATGTGGCCCTCCTTTATGTGATATACCGGTTGTATCGGAGTGCCTCTTCCTTTTAATTTTTGGCAGCACTTGTGCTTTATGTACAAGTAAATATATGTTTCCTAACAATATTTCATCTAAAATCAATGTTATCTTCGGTTTTGGGGGGTATTCTTGTCATTCCATAAAAGTGACGTAATACTCGGACAATATCGTTCCCAGCAGCGACTTCGGTGTCCAAGGTGCATCCAGACATCCTCCCCATGCTGTTTCCAAACCATTTCAGTGGTGTTTCCACCATTTTCTCACCTTTTTTTATGAACCAGGCACCCTCCCCTCTTCAGAGTAGGGGGTGCATTGTTTAGTGCTCGGGTTTTCCCATTGACTTACATTGTGCTCGGGTGCTCGGTCGAGCACTCAAGCACCGCCTAGTGTTCGACCCGAGCACTACAGTGCTCGATCAACACTAATGCTGACTTCTTATGTGCCTCCCATCATATAATGCCTCCTTACGTGTCCCTCACATAGTATGATACCCCTTATATGTCCCCAATACAGAATAATGCCTTTTTATATGCCCCAACACCAAATAACTCCCCCCGATATGCCCCAAAACAGAATAATTACCTTTATATACCCCAATAACTTTAGGGTGCCGCTTATGTGCTCCCAACAGAGACCACTGCCCTTTATTTGCCCCCTACACAGAATAATGCCCCCTTATGTGCCCCCAACACAGAAAGGTGCCTCTTATGTGCCTCCAACACAGAGTAATGCCCTTTATATGCCACAATAACATTAAGGTGCCCCCTTATATGCCCCAACACCAAATTATTCCAATCATATGCCCCAACCAGAAAAGTGCCCTTTATGTGCCCCAATAAAATGAAGGTAGCCCTTATGTGCTTCTGACACAGAATCATGCCCCACAGAGAATAATGCCCCCTTATATGCCCCAACACAGAATAATGCTCCAATAACTTTAATGTGCCCCTTATGTGCTCCCAACAGAGAACAATGACCCCTTATATGCCCCCAATAAAGAATAAGGGCTCCTTATATGCCCCCAACACAATATTGTTCCCCTATACACCGAATGATTCCCTTTTGTGTGCCCCCAACACAGTGCAGTGACACTTGTGTGCCTCCTACATAGAATAATGCCCCCTTATGTGCCCCCTACACAGAATAATACCCCTTATGTGCCCCCTACACAGAATAATGCCCCCTTATGTGCACCCTACACAGAAAGGTGCCACATGTTTGCCTCCAACACAGAATAATGCCCCCTTATGTGCCCCTAACACAAAGTAGTGCCCCTTTATGCCCACTACCACATTATGGTGCGCCTTTAGTGGCTAAATACTCACCTTGTCCATGATCCCACAACAAATCGAGCAAATTTCTCACTGCGGATCTGCTCTAGGCTGTCCAGCGGCTAGGCGCAGGAGGTGTGATGATGTCACTTCTTCACATCTGCCAACACCACACCCTTGGTCTCAGGGTGAATGGTGGCTCCCTGATTCACCCCTGTATTAAACCGTATCCGCGACCTGAGGATGGTGCCACTGCCAAGGGAACCCAGCATTCAGGAGGCAGCAGAGGGGCCCCTTAATCTCTGTGGTCTCGTGCAATAGTGTGGTTTTCGCAGTAACCACATCCACCATTACATAGGAATCCTACATGACCATGAGGAGCTCAGACAAAGAGTTGCATTCCAAAATTTTGTCTTGGGGGATTTTATATCCCAGTGGTTTTTATACCATATTCTGCAAGCGCTGGAGGTATCTGTATCGTCACGTTGTGAGTGCAGTCCTCGGCTCATCTCTGGCTGATACAATGGATGCGTTCAGCACAATGGACAGCAGCCTGACTCATCCCCTGTCAGCCGGTGAAGGAAACACATCAAACATGTTTTGTCCGCAACCAAAGCAACAATCATCCTGACGGTAATCACATGAATCACCTCCATTTACCGCACTTTCTGAAGGACCGCTCCAGAAAACAATTTGTTCTTCTCACTTCCTCCTTGTTATATCTAAGACAAAGCGTTCAGTGACCTGGACTAATGAGATACTCCTGTTACTTACCACAGCAGGAAAAAAAAAGTAAGTGAACCCTTTGGAGTTACCTGGATTTCTGTATTGATTCTTCTTCTTCAAGGAGCAGCGCTGAGGTGCAGGAGACCACTGAGAACATTGATTTTCTGCAGTGGTCACATGCCGTACACTTACACAACAGCAGCCTGTAAACAAAAAGCCGAAGGAGTGGCGGTGTAGAAAACAGCGCAGTAGTGAGGGGGAGCATGTCATGATTATTATCCTGTAACATTATGTAGCATGGGCCAAATTTACAATTAACTTACACATTTCCTTTAACAGTATGCTGTAAGCTCCAGAGCTCCCACTAGTGGTGGCTGCAGGAAGAATATTATAATAACAATAATAATAATAATAATAATAATAATGATAATTCAGTTGTGATTGCTATGAAAATATGTTAAAAATCAGCAGTATAGTATGTGGAAAAATGTAAGGGTAGTTATGGGCCCAACTATACAGGGGCCCCGATATAATTGCCCTCTCCGTGAACCATTTTGCTGCACCAGTGGTTTAATAGTAATTGCAGTAGATTAAGAAGCGGCTTACTTCCAGCATTTTGTGTCTCAGCCAGGATGTAATGATCTGTTGATGACTCACATCAGAATTCTCCATTGTCAGTCTGATTCTGGCATTTGTAGCTCCTATTTGCTTACATTACTCCTGGAAGCCAGATTGTTCTTGATAAAACCTGCAGATTGCCTCCTCTCCGCATGTTTACAGTGCGATGGGAAATGTGTTATGCCTGAGACACCTCACGCTGTATCCTAAACAAATCATATTCCGCAATTCATGTCTGAGCAAAGTAACAAACAGCGTCCAGATCACTGCCCCGACAGGTTACTCCGTCATCTTTTTGTTATGACTTATAAAGAACAATTTCACTCAAAATTCATGCCAAAATCCCTATGATATTACTGCCTCAACATACAAGAAGACACTACTATAATACTGCTCCTATGTACAAGAATATAACTGCTATAATACTGCTCCTATGTACAAGAATATAACTACTATAATGCTGCTCCTATGTACAAGAATATAACTACTTTAATACTGCTCCTATGTAAAGAATATACTTACTATAATACTGCTCCTATGTACAAGAATATAACTACTATAATACTGCTCCTATGTACAAGAATATAACTACTATAATACTGCTCCTATGTACAAGAATATAACTACTATAATACTGCTCCTATGTACAAGAATATAACTACTATAATACTGCTCCTATGTACAAGAATAAACTACTATAATACTGTCCTCCTATGTACAAGATAATATATACTACTATAATACTGCCTCCTATGTACAAGAATATAACTACTATAATACTGCTACTTAAAATATAACTACTATAATACTGCCATGTACAAGAATATAACTACTATAATACTGCCTTCCTATGTACAAGAATATAACTACTATAATACTGCTCCTATGTACAAGAATATAACTACTATAATACTGCCTCCTATGTACAAGAATATAACTACTATAATATACTGCTCCTATGTACAAGAATATAACTACTATAATACTGCTCCTATGTACAAGAATATAACTACTATAATACTGCCCTCCTATGTACAAGAATATAACTACTATAATACTGCTCCTATGTACAAGAATATAACTACTATAATACTGCTTCCTATGTACAAGATAATAACTACTATAATACTGCCTCCTATGTACAAGAAATATAACTACTATATATACTGTTCCTTTTGTACAAGAATATAACTACTATAATACTGCTCCTATGTACAAGAATATAACTACTATAATACTGCCCTATGTACAAGAATATAACTACTATAATACTGCCTCTATGTACAAGAATAAACTAATAATACTGCTATGTACAAGAATATAACTACTATAATACTGCTCCTATGTACAAGAATATAACTATACTATAATACTGCCTCCTATGTACAGAATATAACTAATAAATACTGCCTCTATGTACAAGAATATAACTACTATAATACTGCCTCCTATGTACAAAAATATAACTATATAACTACTATAATACTGCTCCCTATGTACAAGAATATAACTACTATAATACTGCTCCTATGTACAAGAATATAACTACTATAATACTGCTCCTATGTACAAGAATATAACTACTATAATAGTGCTTCCTATATGTACAAGAATATAACTACTATAATACTGCCCCTATGTACAAGAATATAACTACTATAATACTGCCTCTATGTACAAGAATATAACTACTATAATACTGCCTCCTATGTACAAGAATATAACTACTATAATACTGCCTCCTATGTACAAGAATATAACTACTATATATACTGCTCCTATGTACAAGAATATAACTACTATAATACTGCGCCTATGTACAAGAATATAATTACTATAATACTGCTCCTATGAACAAGAATATAACTACTATAATACTGCTCCTATGTACAAAAAATATAACTACTATAATACTGCTCCTATGTACAAGAATAGAACTACTATAATACTGCTCCTATGTACAAGAATATAACTACTATAATACTGCTCCTATGTAATAAGAATATACTACTATAATACTGCCCCTATGTACAAGAATATAACTACTATAATACTGCTTCCTATGTACAAGAATATAACTACTATAATAGTGTTCTTAGGTACAAGAATATAACTACTATAATACTGCTCCTATGTACAAGATAATAACTACTATAATACTGCCTCCTATGTACAAGAATATAACTACTATAATACTGCTCCTATGTACAAGAATATAGACTACTATAATACTGCTCCTATGTACAAGATAATAAGTACTGTAATACTGCCTCCTATGTACAAAAATATAACTACTATAATACTGCTCCTTTTGTACAAGAATATAACTGCTATAATACTGCTCCTATGTACAAGAATATAACTACTATAATACTGCCTCCTATGTACACGAATATAACTACTATAATACTGCCTCCTATGTACAAGAATATAACTACTATAATTCTGCCCCCTATGTACAAGAATATAACTACTATAATACTGCCTCTATGTACAAGAATATAACTACTATAATACTGCACCTATGTACAAGAATATAACTACTATAATACTGCCTGCTATGTACAAGAATATAACTACTATAATACTGCCTCCTATGTACAAGAATATAACTACTATAATACTGCCTCCTATGTACTAGAATATAACTACTATAATACTGCCTCCTATGTACAAGAATATAACTACTATAATACTGCTGTC
Source organism: Rhinella marina (assembly GCA_900303285.1). NCBI lineage: Eukaryota > Metazoa > Chordata > Amphibia > Anura > Bufonidae > Rhinella > Rhinella marina. The sequence continues at coordinate 19,829 of ONZH01003380.1, forward strand.
ACAGGAGGCCGACGACGCGCTCCCTCCGCGCAGTGCCGCCGGACCTCTCCGCCCCCCTAGAGATGAGCAGTAGGGAATTGAAGTGCTGGTCTGGTCAGCCAGCACTTCATCAGTTAATTTGTCTCTTGGGTTTTTAGCCATGTGGTGCTTATCACACCACATGGCTACTTTGCATTGTTTTGACAGCTTGCTCCGCCTCAGGTCATGTGATGCTGGCCACATCACATTATCCTGGGCGGGCTATTTAAGGATGGCAACTGCCTTTTCACATTGCCTGTTATTAGTTTTTCTGGTGCAGTGCTTGCGTTTATTCCCTGAGAGAGATTCTGGTTTTCCTGACTCCCGGCTTTCTGACCTCGACTTCGATTTTGCCTCCTCCTCTAGTTTTGACATTCCCTCCAGGTTTGACTCGGCTTGTTGACTATTCTCATATTGTGTTTGTATTGTTCTGTGTTGTTCGTCTCCTGTTTCCCTTCCCTGCCTTCACTTATACAGTATAGGAACTGTCGCCCAGTTACGGTTTGGCTACCTAGGGCCTATACTGTAAGTAGGTAGGGTCAGAGGTGGGGTACAGACAGGGCTCACAATTCCCTGTGTTCCTGTCGTGACAACTGCTCCTATGTACAAGAATATAACTGCTATAATACTGCTCCTATGTACAAGAATATAACTACTATAATACTGCTCCTATGTACAAGAATATAACTACTATAATACTGCCTCCTATGTACAAGAATATAACTACTATAATACTGCTCCTATGTACAAGAATATAACTACTATAATACTGCCTCCTATGTACAAGAATATAACTACTATAATACTGCTCCTACGTACAAGAATATAACTACTATAATACTGCCTCCTATGTACAAGAATATAACTACTATAATACTGCTCCTACGTACAAGAATATAACTACTATAAATACTGCTCCTGTGTACAAGAATATAACTACTATAATACTGCTCCTATGTACAAGAATATAACTACTATAATACTGCTCCTGTGTACAAGAATATAACTACTATAATGCTGCCTCCTATGTACTAGAATATAACTACTATAATACTGCTCCTATGTACAAGAATATAACTACTATAATACTGCCTCCTATGTACAAGAATATAACTACTATAATACTGCTCCTATGTACAAGAATATAACTACTATAATACTGCCTCCTATGTACAAGAATATAACTACTATAATACTGCCTCCTATGTACAAGAATATAACTACTATAATACTGCTCCTATGTACAAGAATATAACTACTATAATACTGCTCCTATGTACAAGAATATAACTACTATAATACTGCCCCTTATGAACAATATATCTATCCATATGAAATATGAGGTGAACATTATACACTGTATTTGAATAATGTTATGCTGTTTATGTTACATTATCTCATATTACAGACAGGTGTTGTGTACATGATACTGGATATTAATGAATACATACATCAGTCTGCCCTATATCACCATGAGCCTGTAGGGTTTCAGGTAATGAGGGGATGCGCTCAGGCTGCGATGCGGTGAAGGGATTGCTGTGGTCTGTATATCTTCCCTTGCTTTGTGGAGGCCGCAGTATTCAGCAAGTGAATCATTGTTTGTGTCTGTTTATTGGGGTCACAACCCGTAAGGCGTCAGCTCCGCTGTAAATATGGACGGAACGATTGTTGATTATTCTCTTGCTAATAAATGTAAGGCGCATGGAGCTCTGCCATGCGAGGGTGTAGTGCGTGCCGGAGCTGCACTCTGCACTATTTCTTAGCATACTGATACAATTAACAGGATTGCTTTATGGAGGGTCCAGGGTCCAATAATTCCTCTTCTCCCACTCATGGTAGAAAATAAATCCATTACGGAGACAGGAAAATGCGCAGGCGTCCGCTGACGAATCTTTATCGCCTCTTTATGTCCTGCATTAATGCAGCGGGAGATTTGGGGGCTACAAGCCGGGAGCTGAAGATAAATGAGAGAAAACCCCTGATATCAACCTCTCGGCTGATGTAGCAGAGCTGAAGCAGGACATCTCATGAGGCCGATGCGATTTAGGTGGACCTCAGCCGGACTTCTGTCTTATGACAATGGATGCATTGCAGGCCTATTTAAAGGGGTTGTCCCACGAAAAATATTCTACAGTTTTCAAATCAGCACCTAGATCTGAATACTTTTGTAATTGCATGTGATTAAAATTTTAGCATAGCTACTGTGGTATTCAATAAAATGCATCTGCATAGCGCCACCTGTTTGTTTTGTTTCTTATTTCTTTGACCGGCTCACTGAGATGGCTGCACATGCTCAGTTTCATCCTTCAACTGCCTTCTAAACTGTGATAGGGAGAGCCGAGACATGCCTCCTGAGCTATGATAGGGAGAGCTTTGACACGCCCCCTGAGCTGTGACAGGGAGAGCTGAGACACGCCTCCTGAGCTGTGACAGGGAGAGCTGAGACACGCCTCCTGAGCTGTGATAGGGAGAGCTGAGACATGCCTCCTGAGCTATGATAGGGAGAGCTTTGACACGCCCCCTGAGCTGTGACAGGGAGAGCTGAGACACGCCTCCTGAGCTGTGATAGGGAGCGCTGAGACACGCCTCCTGAGCTGTGATAGGGAGCGCTGAGACACGCCTCCTGAGCTGTGATAGGGAGAGCTGAGACACGCCTCCTGAGCTGTGATAGGGAGAGCTGAGACACGCCTCCTGAGCTGTGATAGGAGGAGCTGAGACACGCCTCTTTAGCTGCAGCAGAAAAGTCACTCCCCTTGAGCTGCCAGCTTGATATAAATCTAGCAGAGCAATGAATGTGGAGATCTCTGGATCCATGTGAGGTACAGGGCTGGTTCTAGCTTTGTTAGAAAGAGATTGTCATGTCCTATATGATGTCTGATTTTTATTTTTTACATTAATCATGGGATAACCCCTTTAATATGTTGATTTAATATTATTTTTTTATTGTTCATCCTGAGCTTCCTGGTTCATCAATATAAGTTAGGAGATTGCTGATGGGGTAATGGCTGAAAGGACCTCCTTGCATCAGTTCCCCCTCCCATTCTTTATCTTTGCATCTCACAGACACATAGAAAGACATGGACTGCAGCTGCATCCCCCTCCTCTCCCTCCTTCTTGAAAATTTTTTTTTGGGGGTCTGAAGGCATCTCTTAACTAAGGGGACTATATTCTGCTGAAGATGAAGAAGATGGAACTTTCTCCGAAAATACTATGCTATTTTACAGAGTTTCATGCCTCACTGCTGCGATAAGGTATATAACGGTAGGTGCACAATCGGAAAAACGAAGTCCAAAGCAAGAAACCTACGGCACTAATTTTATTTTATAAATTTGCCCAAAGAGCACAAAAACAGTTTTGTCCGAGGGACACTTGCACAGAGAAGTAACTGGTATCTTCATAGTGGAATATGCAGAATTCAGATTGCAGCTCTGGATGTGCACGCTAAGTGATATAAGGTAACTGGTTAGTCACTCGGCTCTGCTTCACCCAGTATTTAAGCACGAGCGGGGGCCGATCTATCACGGCGGGTACATTAATGGTTGTGACAGTTTTAAAGTCGTCTCACACTAAGAGTCAGTGTGGATGAGCGTCTGCATAATGGTGATTGCAGCTGACAACGTTTCAGTCCATGTCTCAAGGACAGGACACGCTGCTCCAGGGTCCGCACATGTGTCTGGTACTTGGGCAGATAGAGTCCTCGTCAGTCACAGCCCTCCTCCTCTTACTTTTGAGAACCCACCGCTGGGACCCGCACCTATATCGAGAACGGAGCGGGGAGCTCTGCACCTGGAGGGCCCAAGGTTTCCTGGGGTCCGGCCACCACCAGGCACAGCTCCCCTGCTGCTCCCATAGAAATGAATGAGAGCGCACCGCGCATGCGCGACCACCGCTCCCATTCATTTCTATGTAGCCGACGGATATAGCCGAGCCAGCACTTGGCTATTTTCGCCGCCCCATAGAAATGAATGGAGGGCGGCTGCGCATGCGCCCTCCTTTACTTTGGGAGCCCGTTCTCGATATAGGTGCGGGTCCCAGTGGTGGGACCCGCACCTATAAGACAATGGGGGCATATCCTAACGATATGTCCCCATTGTCTAAGATGAGAATACCCCTTTAAGGGCTCATGCACACGACCGTATGTATTTTGCAGTCCGCAAAAACGGATCCGCAAAAAATACGGATGACGTCCATGTGCATTCCGTATTTTGCGGAACAGAAGAGCCGGCCCCTAATAGAACAGTCTTATCCTTGTCCGTAATGCGGACAATAATAGGACATGTTCTATTTTTTTGCGCAACGGACAGACGGAAATACGGAAACAGAACGCACATGGAGTAACTTTCGTATTTTTTTTTTTTACGGCCCCATTGAAATGAATGGTTCCGCATACGGACCGCAAAAAACGAACGGACACGGAAAGAAAATACGTTCATGGGCATTAACCCTTAAAGAAATATTCCCTAGAAATCCATTGCTGGGGACAGGCTGCCATCTTTCCTTTTTCCTCGCACTTGGTCTGCAGGAATATGTGCCGCCATCCCTTCTCCTGTAGGATGGGTGACCAGTGGTCTCCATCCTGTGGTGTAACAATCTGGATGTGTCATCCGGGTCTGAAAACAGCAGCAAAAAAAGAAAAAAAACACCAATGTGTCTCTATGGTTACAGACTACAAGCAAACCCGATGTAGTCAGATTCAGCTTTCATGTGTTATTCCACTTCCTTCAAAGCATTAATAAACTTCTGTTAGGAATAATAGAGGAAGGAAACAACCTACAGTTATATAAAAAGATGTTCATGGGGGATGGAAGTAATTACTAGAACAGAGATGTCAGGAGAAGGGGTGGCTCTTCTTTAATTAGGCCTTAAGGGTCCATATTCATCTAAATAGAGGGGCAGAGATCTCTGACAACCCTGACCGGTGCTGATCCACGGGCCACCAGCGTCATCGGCTGTAGGGAAATAATAAGCCACCGAGCAATACTCGTGTATAATGAGGCGTCAAATAGCGGATTACGTAAAAGAGAGAGAGAAAAATGAGCGTCGTTTCATCATTTATCAGCAGCTAATTCATCCCCAGCTGAGAACAGAGGCAGGATCGCAGCTCACGAGGCGCGAGGTTCTGCAACTCACCTGCTGAGTGAGGAAGTAGGTGACTCGGTGGAGAATAGGGGGTCTGTTATATGCACTGCCGTGGAGCTACCGGTGCCTCATACACCGCAGCGACTTCACACCACACACAGATACTAGGCTAATATATATAACATGTATAATACCGCCATACTGCTGTATGTTTCCAAGATAATACTGCCAAATACATCCCATATAATACCATCATATAGAGCTGAAATAATATGTATAATCCAAATCATACAATCATATACTGGATTTTCCTATTTCCTATGATACTTACCTTGTAATATTGTGATTTAATCCCTTCCCCCCCCAAAAAAAAATCAGATAGTAAATAAATATATGGTCGAGTCCCATCATTCTCACCACTTTCTACTTTCGTTGTCAGCAGTGTGTAGCTCAAGAAGGAAGTCACATGTGCTGAGCTGGCTCGGTGGGTATATAAGGTGTGCTGAGCTGGCTCAGTAGGTATATAAGGTGTGCTGAGCTGGCTTGGTGGGTATATAAGGTGTGCTGAGCTGGCTCAGTAGGTATATAAGGTGTGCTGAGCTGGCTTGGTGGGTATATAAGGTATGCTGAGCTGGCTCGGTGGGTATATAAGGTGTGCTGAGCTGGCTCGGTGGGTATGTAAGGTGTGCTCAGCTGGCTCGGTTGGTATATAAGATGTGCTGAGTTGGCTCGGCGGGTATATAAGGTGTGCTGATCTGGCTTGGTGGGTATATAAGGTGTGCTGATCTGGCTTGGTGGGTATATAAGGTGTGCTGATCTGGCTTGGTGGGTATATAAGGTGTGCTGAGCAGGCTCGGTGGATATATAAGGTGTGCTGAGCTGGCTCGGTGGGTATATAAGGTGTGTTGAGCTGGCTCAGTGGATATATAAGGTGGTCTGAGCTAGCTCGGTGGGTATATTAGGTTTGCTGAGCTGGCTCAGTGGATATATAAGGCGTGCTGAGCTGGCTCAGTGGATATATAAGGTGTGCTGAGCTGGCTCAGTGGATATATAAGGTGTGCTGAGCTGGCTCGGTGGGTATATAGGGTGTGCTGAGCTGGCTCGGTGGGCATATAAGGTGTGTGATAGGCTGTCTGCTCACATATCCCTCATTAATGTCATGGGTAATGGGCGAATTATCAGAGTTGTAAAAAGGGATGACTCTTGGCTTTCAGGCCCCGGGTGGCGGTATTTCTGACGCTGCGCAGTGTGAACTGTTCTCGTGCTGCTGTGGTGAAAGTGTATAGTGAGCGGACAAATGGCGCCATTGTGAATAATAGATGTGGAAACGGCAGAGCACCACGTGCCACTGATGTGAGAGGTGAACATCAGCTATGGAGGCGTGCGAGGGCGATCGACAGCCTACAGAGGAGCAGCTCATATCTAAAATGACCCAGGGGCACCAGATGTGTGTCTACCACTACAGTGCAGAGAACCTACTGTGTACGGGGCCCCGAAGCAGACAGACGGTCACTGCTCCTCTGATATCGAAGCTGCATCGGCAGAAAATGCTTAGTTTTCAGGGCAATATCAGAATTGGTGAAGGGTTGTCTTCTCCAATGAGTCACGTTTTCTGCTTTATGGAACGGATGGACGTTGGTGTGTCAGACAAGAAACATCAGAGAGGGAACGCCCTGAAATAATTGCTGAAAGAACACAAGCTGGTGGGGGCAGCTTTATGGTCTGTGGGAGGTTTTTGTGGCATTGTCTGGACCACTCACCCATGAGGAAGGCGCTTTCAAACGATTTGGGTATGAATCCATCCTTGCAGATCGCATACACCCATACATGCTGATTGTCTCCCCTGAGGCTGATGAGATCATCCAGCAAATGAATGCGACATGTCACACTGCTAGAAATATCCGACATTGGTTGGAAGAACATGACCAAGACTTCCCAGTACTTCCCTGACCCCTAATTCCCTAGGGCTGAACCCAATTGAGCATCTGTGGGACCACCTCGATGGTCGTGTTCACTCTATGGATCCCCCCCCTCCAGCAGCTGTGGGATGCACTGCAGGCAGCATGGCTCCAGATACCTCTGACAACCTACCAGGACATTACTGAGTCATCCCCAGCCCGTCTATCTGCTGTCCGTGCTGCACGCGGCGGTCACTCTGAAGATAAGCTGCTGCTCAGAATAATGGGCTCCGCTGTGTATCTTTCTTGGCTTCCCCCGGTATCAGTAATCATGTCTGCCAGGCGCAGTTACCTCTGCTATAAAGTCATTTCCAGCGTCACTTTGCTGACCAGCAGGAATAAGTAATCCGCCTCATACGTGACTCCTCCGATACAGCGCGCGGCCAAGAATGCATTTACACAGAATTATATTTCCAGGAGAATTATTGCAAATCCCTCAACTCCTTCATATTTAGAACACCCCCCCCCCCCCAAGGTTCAGAAAACGAGCTTTCCGAAGTGGTCCACCTCTACAAATGCCCACAAGGCAGTCCGTCAGTAAGGACTGATGGAGCGATAGAAAATTAACCCTAAAAAGTGATGAGCCCCATAAGCAAGTGATCTGCTTTACCGCCAGCTTCTGAGGTTGGTGTCTTCTGCTGGTCCTCAGGGGTTGGGTTACAACAATAGGGGGTGGAGAGATTGTATCCGAACCTGTATCCTGGCATCTGAGGTCCCAAAATGGTCACTGGTCACAACTGAAGATGGCACTTAATAGGTGGATTTGTGGGAAATTCTGCAGCAGGGGCCAAAGTTATGGCCAGGGTTGGATGGGAAACTTAAAGTGGCCCTGAAAAAAAAAACCTAAAAGTGGCCCCATGTTGTAGGTGGGTTCAAACTGACAGAAGATGGGCCAAAACAAATAGGCAGGGACAACTGAAGTAGGCGGGGTCTGCAATACTGTAGTGCAGCACAGAATACCGCCCCAGCAGAACCAAATACCACAGGACAGCACAAAATACTGCCACCCCAGTATTCAACTGTATCATCATCATGAGGACAGTAATACAGTTGAGTTCAGAAGGACACCTGAGCATCAGAAAAATTATGTATACTGAAGGCTTGAGTGGCCCCTGGGTATCGGCCCACTGGGAAATTTCCCAGTAAGGTCTATGGCCAATCCATCCCTGGATACAGCTTATAGGTGTAGCTAGTCTTTCCTGCACCCGGTGCAAAGATTCAGTGCGACTCATGAGTCTCAATTTTGCCAGGAGAGTTAATGCAAACTAAACTACAAAAAGAGGAGGAGTTTGTAGAAAAATATTCCAAAACAGCATCCTAGGGGGCGGAGCATTAATATCCTGAACTAGGCGATGCAAAGGTTAGAAAGTGCGCCATCTAGTGGCCAGTCCAACCTGTCAATGGTGTTCAATAGTGTTGATTAAGCACCAAAGTGCTCGGGTGCTCTGGTGCTCGGGTAGAACACTAGGTGATGCTCGAGTGCTCTACAGAGCACCCAAGCACAATGGAAGTCAATGGGAGAACCAGAGCACTAAATCAGGCACCCCCTGCTTTGAAGAGGGGAGGGTGTCTGGTTCATAGGGAAAGGTGATAAAATGATGGAAACACCACTGAAATGGTTTGGGAACAGCGTGGGAAGGATGTCTGGATGCATCTTGGACTTCCAAGTATTTAGGATGTTCAAACGTTATACAGCAGACGTAGCGCAGGCAATATCGCCGTCACTAACGGCAGAAAAAAATACACTGAATGTCACAGGTATTTAGGCTGCACAAACGTAATACAGCAGATGCCGTGCAGGTGGAGTTAAGGTTAGGAAATTTCGCTCAAATTTTGCTCCCAAAAAAATATATATTGCAGCCAGATAAAACAATAGTCATTAAAAGGACTTTTGGGTCTTTGAAAGATTAAACCTAACCCTGCCTAACAGATTTCTATCCCTATACTATCTGTCCCTCCTTGCGCAAACTTTATACAGCAGACGCAGCGCAGGTAATTTCTCCTTGATTAGCGGCAGATAAAAATACACTGGATGTCAGGTATTTAGGATACACAAACATTATACAGTAGACGCTACGCAGGGAATGTCTCCTTGATTAGCGGCAGATAAAAATACACTGGATGTCAGGTATTTAGGATGCACAAACGTTATACAGCAGACGCTGCGCAAGTGGTGTTATGGTCAGGCAATTTTGCACAATTTTTGCCCCCAAAATATATATATATATATATTGCAACCAGATGAAACAATAGTCCTAAAAAGGACTTTTGGGTCTTTTCAACAGAAGATCTAGCCCTGCCTAGCCAATTTCTATCCCTACACTATCTGTCCCTCCTTGCAGCAGCTCTCCCTGACTAAGACTGAGCTGGGTGACATGTCACCGGGTGCTATATAGCACCTGATGACGCCTTCCCGGCCAGCCAATCACAAGTAATGCCAGTAGCCAACATGGATGTCACCCCTGCAAAGAAAAATTCTGAAATCGTGTGTATGCCTTTAAGCGTTCCCCCATACGTGACAAGCTGTATCTGCAGCATTACCCCTCGTGACGTCTTTACGACCAAATCTCCCCCGAATAAAATAAGAAATGAAAAATAAATGGACCCTTTTGCTGCACATTTCTGTCACCTGTGGTCCTGCAAATCAGAGAGGGGAAGGAGCGCTGCGCCAGTGTCTCTGCTCCCACCGGGCTGCCTGATAAGATGTGCGCTCAGCCATTAATATTTAGGTCTAATTAAAGATTGCTATCACAATGAATCAGTGGAAGGGTGCACGCCGGGGCGGGGGAGGGGTGCGGAGACCCCAGCTGCTTGCTGTCTCTGTAGGGTAGATTTCTGCATCTCATCTGGTATGATATGAGGCCCAGAGCCGTAAGACGCGCAGAACCTTTCATCTCTCACATTCCTGAGCAAAAGTGAGAGAAATGGCTTGGACGACCGGTGAAGGAAGCGACTACTGACCGAGGATGCACCGCAAATAACCCACCGGGATCCTGATACCCGAAATAATTTTTAAAAAAACACGTAAATATAAATCATATTCTACTAAAATTCCATTCACATCTTTATTTCTCTGTTATATCTCTTCCCAGGAAATCTAGGTGACCCCCATTATGAATAGTGTAGTCAAGGTCAGGGGTAGGCACCCTCCAGCACTCCAGCTGTTGTGAAACTACTACTCCCAGCATCCCAACTTAGTCTGCTCTTCTAAGAACTTCTATAGAAATGAATGGAGCATGCTGGGAATTGTAGTTTCACAACAGCTGAAAGGTCGCTGACCCCTGGCCTAGTCCATTCATGACTAGGTAGATTTGCCACGCATTTATCACCAAAGCTTTGCCAAGATAAAAAATAGATTCCAAAACTGATACAATGTATCATGACCCAGAAAACACCAGACAGAAGCCAAGCCCCGCCCCCCGGCACTGCACTGGGTACAATGCACTGTATTAGCTGTGCCATCCTTTCGTGATCACTTAGTTTTGGGCACATCTGCATAAGCTCCTCCCCCTATTAGGTTAGTTTTGTTGGACAATACAGGAAGAAAATTGGATGGATGATCGCTATGAAAACGTCTCCTTAAAAATGTTCATAGGGTCCGATGACGTCTCTTTTTTCCTTTTGTCAGAGATACAAAATGTGTGACGAACTGCTTCTTGTATTATAGAAGCACGGCTAAACGGTTCCTGAATAGTGAGTGCAGCTCTGGAGTATAATACAGAATGTAACTCAGGATCAGTACAGGATAAGTAATGTATGTACACAGTGACTGCACCAGCAGAATAGTGAGTGCTGCTCTGGAGTATAATACAGGATGTAACTCAGGATCAGTACAGGATAAGTAATGTATGTACACAGTGACTGCACCAGCAGAATAGTGAGTGCTGCTCTGGAGTATAATACAGGATGTAACTAAGGATCAGTACAGGATAAGTAATGTATGTTCACAGTGACTGCACCAGCAGAATAGTGAGTGCAGCTCTTGAGTATAATACAGGATGTAACTCAGGATCAGTACAGGATAAGTAATGTATGTACACAGTAACTGCACCAGCAGAATAGTGAGTGCTGCTCTGGAGTATAATACAGGATGTAACTCAGGATCAGTACAGGATAAGTAACGTATGTACACAGTGACTGCACCAGCAGAATAGTGAGTGCAGCTCTGGAGTATAATACAGGATGTAACTCAGGATCAGTACAGGATAAGTAATGTATGTACACAGTGACTGCACCAGCAGAATAGTGAGTGCAGCTCTGGAGTATAATACAGGATGTAACTCAGGATCAGTACAGTATAAGTAATGTAATGTACGTACACAGTGACTGCACCAGCAGAATAGTGAGTGCAGCTCTGGAGTATAATACAGGATGTTAACTCAGGATCAGTACAGGATAAGTAATGTATGTACACAGTGACTGCACCAGCAGAATAGTGAGTGCAGCTCTGAAGTATAAATGCAGAATGTAACTCAGGATCAGTACAGGATAAGTAATGTATGTACACAGTGACTGCACCAGCAGAATAGTGAGTGCAGCTCTGGAGTATAATACAGGATGTTACTCAGGATCAGTACAGGATAAGTAATGTATGTACACAGTGACTGCACCAGCAGAATAGTGAGTGCAGCTCTGGAGTATAATACAGGATGTAACTCACGATCAGTACAGGATAAGTAATGTAATGTATGTACACTGTGACTGCAACAGCAGAATAGTGAGTGCAGCTCTGAAGTATAATGCAGAATGTAACTCAGGATCAGTACAGGATAAGTAATGTATGTACACAGTGACTGCACCAGCAGAATAGTGAGTGCAGCTCTGGACTATAATGCAGGATGTAACTCAGGATCATTACAGGATAAGTAATGTAATGTATGTGCACAGGGACTCCACCAGCAGAATAGTGAGTACAGCTCTGGAGTATAATACAGGATGTAACTGAGAATCAGTACAAGATAAGTAACAATGTATGTACACAGTGACTGCACCAGCAGAATAGTGAGTACAGCTCTGGAGTATAATACAGGATGTAACTCCACATCAGTACAGGGTAAGTAACAATGTATGTACACAGTGACTGCACCAGCAAAATAGTGAGTACAGCTCTGGAGTATAATACAAGATGTAATTCAGGATAAGTACAGTATAAGTAATGTAATTTATTCACATGTAGATGATATTTACTGTACAAATTATGAAGGTGAACCTCCACTTTGATCTCTACTTTTTGGTGCAGCTTCCCCTGATCTCATATACTCCACACTCCCCTCCCCCAGTCTCTCATCTCGTCTCATGTATTTGTATTGTAGCAGTAAATCCAGGAAAATTCTAGGATTCTTTTAAGCCTCGGAGAAGAAATGAAAACACATTAAATAGATTCCTCAATGTAATGACTTAACATTGAATAACAAAGTAATTAATATCTGCAGACGTATAATACACACTGATTTAATTACAGAGAACGCATTGCCTGCTGAAACGACAGCGGCACAAAAAAACATAAAAATAACCAACGTTCCACAGATGTGAGATTAGGAGCAGTGTGATACAGGAAGAAAGGATCTCAGATACAGTGGGGATCTGTATACAGAGTGGGGCCCCATCGTCTGCTTGCACAGAACAGGCGCCCCTTTAAATCCACCATGAACTCTGCTGGACCTCACAAGACCTTCAGTGGTTGGGATTAATTATTAGGTCAGGGCCAGGTCCATCCGAAAGCTCCTCCTGTCTCTCGGACGGGGCACTCCAAATCGGACTATAGATGAAATTATTTAGCAATTTTGACTTATACGGCTTGTGCCAAAATATAAACTTATCCCCTATCCAGCGGAGGATTTCAGAAAAACGCCAACATTTTTGGGGTTAAACTTGGTGAGCCTTATTTGGCATGAACCGGTTGTTGGGTTCATGCCTTGTTCATATGGTGAAATCCCTGTCCAGGTAGCGGTGGCCCTAGAGTGTGCCTGCTGAAGCAGCTGACAAAAAAGCTGCAGGATTGCAAGTACATCTAAGCTCTGGAGCAAAACTTTGGCTCTCCAAGGACAAACTTCCCTGTGAACCTACAAAGGGATTATAAATATGACATATACATTAGTGTTACGCAAATCGAAATTAACGACGTGGGCTTCGATCCAAATTTCAGGAAAAATCTGTTTCGTAATAAAGGTGAATTTTATTGCACAAAAAAATACTCAACTAATCCATTTGATCACGCAAAGGCTGTCGCGGCTATCTTGATTGAACAAAAAGCACCAAATCTCACGTGCGCTGACGTGTGACATCATCACGTTGGCTGGGCACGGTGATGTCATCACTGATGACGTTACCGCATCTGCCCAGTATGATGACCTAATGACATGATCACATCAGCGCTCAAGAGTTTGGGCGCATTTTCTTCAATTAGGATGGCCGCGACGCCCTCTCCATGATCAAATGGGTTAGGTGAGTACTTTTTTTTTTAAAAAACCCTGATTAACACCTGAAATGCCTCAGTGTGACTCAGATGCCGCGATCAGTGTTGAATGCAGCATCTAAATGGGTTCAATGACGGGGGGGCGCCACGATTGTCATTCCCCATCATTACGGAATACGATTTGTGATAAAGTACTTCGTAACGAATCAAATTCCCTGTCGAAATTTGGCGAAGCAGCCGAACCAAATTTTTGAAAAACTTTGCTCATCACGAATATACGTAGGTAACTGAACTTTTCAGTGTGTTGAAGGCTTCTCATCATATTTGTTGAAACTAGTTTTATTTATTTATTTATTTGCTTTTTTTTTTAACCACATGATTTATACAAAAATTGACATTTTGAAGGCCTCTCGCCCTCTGATGGCGCTTGCCCTTGACAGCTGTGACACATCCGCCGCGGCCTCCCCCGAAGCCGTGTGAATAATTTCCTATTAGATAAAACAATGCTAAATTAGTCTTCAAAATAATTACCAGCATGAAAGTGTATTCTCAAGAAGGCAGAAACTGCTCCCGAGGGGATTCAAATCATCCGGTAGAGAGCGGAGACATGATCAGCGAGCGTGCCGGCCGGAAGGAGCCGCACAAGAGAGAGCCAAATACGTCCGCAGATAAGAAAGGAAAGAAGGACTGGAGGTCGGGAGTCGCGAAGTCACCGCTGTATAATTACCACAAAGGTTTGATAATAAAAAAAAACAAGTTATTTTGTCTGTCCCATTAATGTCATCTCCAGGAGCATCTCCAAGACGTCTGACAGCAGTGCAAGACGCTACAAGGAGAATCTGAAACTTCAACGAGGTCTAATGGAATGTCTGGACTAATGAGAGCAGAGTGATAGTCTGCAAGAGGGATCCAAGTCAACAGGGGCAGTATTATAGTAGTTATATTCTTCTACATAGGAGCAGTATTATAGTAGTTATATTCTTGTACATAGGAGCAGTATTATAGTAGTTATATTCTTGTACATAGGAGCAGTATTATAGTAGTTATATTCTTGTACATAGGAGCAGTATTATAGTAGTTATATTCTTGTACATAGGAGCAGTATTATAGTAGTTATATTCTTGTACATAGGAGGCAGTATTATAGTAGTTATATTCTTGTACATAGGAGCAGTATTATAGTAGTTATATTCTCTACATAGGAGCAGTATTTAGTAGTTTATTCTGTACATAGGGCAGTATTGTGGTTATATTCTTGTACATAGGAGCAGTATATAGAGTTATATTCTTGTACATAGGAGTCAGTATTATAGTAGTTATATTCTTGTACATAGGCAGGCAGTATTATAGTAGTTATATTCTTGTACATAGGAGCAGTATTATAGTAGTTATATTCTTGTACATAGGAGCAGTATTATAGTAGTTATATTCTTGTACATAGGAGCAGTATTATAGTAGTTATATTCTTGTACATAGGAGCAGTATTATAGTAGTTATATTCTTGTACATAGGAGCAGTATTATAGTAGTTATATTCTTGTACATAGGAGCAGTATTATAGTAGTTATATTCTTGTACATAGGAGCAGTATTATAGTAGTTATATTCTTGTACATAGGAGCAGTATTATAGTAGTTATATTCTTGTACATAGGAGGCAGTATTATAGTAGTTATATTCTTGTACATAGGAGCAGTATTATAGTAGTTATATTCTTGTACATAGGAGCAGTATTATAGTAGTTATATTCTTGTACATAGGAGCAGTATTATAGTAGTTATATTCTTGTACATAGGAGCAGTATTATAGTAGTTATATTCTTGTACATAGGAGCAGTATTATAGTAGTTATATTCTTATACATAGGAGCAGTATAGTAGTATTTCTTGTATAGGAGCAGTATTATATAGTTATATTCTTGTACATAGGAGCAGTATTATAGTAGTTATATTCTTGTACATAGGAGCAGTATTTTATAGTAGTTATATTCTTGTACATAGGAGAGCATTATAGTAGTTTATATTCTTGTACATAGGAGCAGTATTATAGTAGTTATATTCTTGTACATAGGAGCAGTATTATAGTAGTTATATTCTTGTACATAGGAGGCAGTATTATAAGTAGTTATATTCTTGTACATAGGAGCAGTATTATAGTAGTTATATTCTTGTACATAGGAGCAGTATTATAGTAGTTATATTCTTGTACATAGGAGGCTAGTATTATAGTAGTTATATTCTTGTACATAGGAGCAGTATTATAGTAGTTATATTCTTGTACATAGGAGGCAGTATTATAGTAGTTATATTCTTGTACATAGGAGCAGTATTATAGTAGTTATATTCTTGTACATAGGAGCAGTATATAGTAGTTATATTCTTGTACATAGGAGCAGTATTATAGTAGTTATATTCTTGTACATAGGAGCAGTATTATAGTAGTTATAGTATTCTTGTACATAGGAGCAGTATTATAGTAGTTATATTCTTGTACATAGGAGGCAGTATTATAGTAGTTATATTCTTGTACATAGGAGCAGTATTATAGTAGTTATATTCTTGTACTATAGGAGCAGTATTATAGTAGTTATATTCTTGTACATAGGAGCAGTATTATAGTAGTTATATTCTTGTACATAGGCAGTATTTATAGTAGTTATATTCTTGTACATAGGAGCAGTATTATAGTAGTTATATTCTTGTACATAGGAGCAGTATTATAGTAGTTATATTTCTTGTACACATAGGAGCAGTATTTATAGTAGTTTATTTCTTGTACATAGGAGCAGTATTATAGCATATAGTAGTTATATTCTTGTACATAGGAGGCAGTATTATAGTAGTTATATTCTTGTACATAGGAGCAGTATTATAGTAGCAGTTTATATTCTTGTACATAGGAGCAGTATTATAGTAGTTATATTCTTGTACATAGGAGCAGTATTATAGTAGTTATATTCTTGTACATAGGAGCAGTATTATATAGTAGTTATATTCTTGTACATAGGAGCAGTATTATATATAGTTAGTTATATCTTGTACATAGGAGGCAGTATTATAGTAGTTATATTCTTGTACATAGGAGCAGTATTTATAGTAGTTATATTCTTGTACATAGGAGCAGTATTATAGTAGTTATATTCTTGTACATAGGAGCAGTATTATAGTAGTTATATTCTTGTACATAGGAGCAGTATATTTATAGTAGTTCATATAGTATAGAGCAGTATTATAGTAGTTATATTATTTACATAGGAGCAGTATTATAGTAGTATATAGGCAGTATTATAGTAGTTATATTCTTGTACATAGGAGCAGTATTATAGTAGTTATATTCTTGTACATAGGAGGCAGTATTATAGTAGTTATATTCTTGTACATAGGAGCAGTATTATAGTAGTTATATTCTTGTAGGAGCATATTATAGTAATTAGAAGCAGTATTATAGTAGTTATATTCTTGTACATAGGAGCAGTATTATAGTAGTTATATTCTTGTACATAGGAGCAGTATTATATTAGTTATAGTTTTGTAGTATGATGTGAGGAATCTTTCAAACAGAAAACACTATTATTTAGTGAACCTGATGACATGTGATTACTATGTTACAGTGTTATTGATAGTAATATGAGTTGTTGCTGATATTCTCTTTCAGGTTGCTCACCGCTCTTTTGTGTTTGGCTATACACAGTTGAGGTGACACACTGGGACATTTTATTTCTGGAGATCATCTCTCATTAACCATGTACATTGCCACTTACAATGGGATAGTTCCAGTATGGTGGTAATAATTTCGCCTCTGCACTGAGCATCATTTTTTTTATTTGAAAAATAATAAAATCCCGATTACCAATTTCCCTTTTATTCCAGTGATTTCACTAATAAATATTACAGTAGAGAGCAGTGACATTTTCCCATTTACTGGCTGCACCGGGATGAACAATTTAGTGTAACGCGCTTTCATTTTCTTTAGTAAGTGCAAAAATTACCCTGCAAAATTGTTCAATGTGATTTCCACCTTTCCGGGCGACATGAGTTATTCAGCTGCCTTTATGTAATGCCGCGCTCCGACATAAAGTCCTCACTTGTACATAGGACTGTGCTCAGCTGGAGTGAAGGCAAGGAGCCACAACTTACCAGAATCACATAAAAGTGCAGGCAAGGTGCTGGGGGGCAGGCAGACTGGGCAGCTGTTTAGGACCCCATTGAAGGCGGGGGGCACAATGATCTCTGCTGTGAGAACTGCACATATGTAGTCGGTGTGCTGGTAGGGATAGGGTGAAAGGGGCAGTTAAATAAATGGTTATCTATTCTGAACTTCTGCGACCAGTAGTCGGATCCTGAAACCCCTACTTTGGCACCAGGAGAGGTTCAAAGGTCAGCCTCCCCGGACCCCAGAGGTGAGGTCTTCCTTATCTTAGTGCTACCAATTTCTTCATGACCCCTATTGTTTAAAGGGGTCTTCTCACTAAAGACGTATGACTAGAATTTGCCATTAGACTGCTGTTCCCCCCCAATAATCACTACAATAAGGCAGCAACAACCTCAGGAAACTGCCATGCTCTGCCTATCTATCTATCTATCTATGTATCTCATATCTATCTATCTATCTATCTATCTATCTATCTATCTATCATACAAAAAAATAGCATACAAAAATATCTCGGCAGCACTATGTGGATGGTAAGGTGCAATGCCTGTGGATCTGACAAGGATCAGTTCAATAAAAATCATAAAAATAGGCAGCACTCTCAAAGTAAAATGAAAAACAGAGGAACTTTATTCACCCATGTGTAGGACGCGACGTTTCGGCTCGGACTGAGCCTTTCTCAAGGCTGGAGAAAGGCTCAGTCCGAGCCAAAACGTCACGTCCTACACATGGGTGAATAAAGTTCCTCTGTTTTTCATTTTACTTTGAGAGTGCTGCCTATTTTTATGTTTTCTATCTATCTATCTATCTATCTATCTATCTATCTATCTATCATATCTATCTATCTATCTATCTCTCATATCTATCTATCTATCTATCTATCTATCTATCTATCTATCTATCTATCTCATATCTATCTATCTATCTCCTATCTATCTATCTATCTATCTATCTATCTATCTATCTCCTATCTATCTATCTCTTATATCCATTTATCATCTATCTATCATCTATCTATCATCTATCTATTCTATCTATCATCTTTCTTTCTTTCTCTTTCTCTGTTTCTCTCTCTCTCTCCCTGGCTTGTCCATGCTGTTGTTAATCCCGCTCACTATATATATTAGTGGTTGGCGTATTTCTGCCCTGCTGTATCTGGCACGTCTCCCGTCCTCCATGTCTTCTATGACCCGAGTCGCCTGGCTCTTTCCTTCCACACATCCCTCATCTCCCGTCTTCTCTCTAAATGCCATCACAGCTAAATACTTGTGCTGATTATCAGGACGTGTCTGCCGCTGTGTGAGATCAATGTTCTGCAAACGCTGTGGAAATCAGATCAATGGCTGTTTGGGGCGGGCGGTGGACTCGAGCGGACATTGATTCTCAGCTCAGGATGCGGCCGGCACATATTGGGTTTGGGATGAGCCACTTAAACTCAGAAGCGGAGATTTCACTGCGGACTGAGATCAACGGGAGACGTTACTGAAAGTTTCTTCAGAAGTAAATCTCACATATGGCTGAAACGCCGAAGATTCTGTGACCGGAACATCAGATGCAAGACTGCGAGTACACATGACCGCATCCCAGAGGAGTGATGCTGGAAGAAAAGAATACGGAGAGCAAGACCATGGGGTGAAACCTGATAGACAAAAGAACGGGTTTGGATTAAAGGGGTCCTCTCACTTCAGCAAATAGCATTTATCATGTAGAGAAAGTTAGAGAAGAACTCCTGCAAACAAATTCTATTCCATGTCCTGCTAGAAAGGTACATGATGTAATCTGTAGTGAATGTCATTTTCTTACCAGTGTCTGTATTTGTGAGTTATATCTCCCTGATGTTTCTCATCTGTGTCATGTGACCAGCAATCAGACTCACCAGATCACAGCATCTTATGTGTGGACAGGAAGTCTATTTCTCTATGTATTCCTATGGGAGCCTCACTCTGAGTCTCATAGGAATGAATAGAGAAGTGACTGGCTTCCTGTCCTGGGTCAGTTGGAGGTCAGGGAGTTGGTCACATGACACAGCTACAATAAGAAGAGAGGGGATAACTCAGAATTACAGTCTCTGATAAGAAGATTACATTCACTACAGATTATATCATGCACCTTTCTAACAGGTCAGAGAATAAATTTTTTTGCGGGAGTTCTTCTTTAATACAAGGCACTTACTAATGTATTGTGATTCTCCATATTGCTTTCTTTGCTGGCTGGATTCATTTTTCCATCACATTATACACTGCTCGTTTCCATGGTTACGACCACCTTGCAATCTATCAGTGGTGGTCGTGCTTGTACAATATAGGAAAAAAGCATTAGTCTATGTGCGTTTCCATAGTCCCAGCCACTAAATAGGTCAGCTCTTTCTCCTATAATGCGCAAGCACAACCACCACTGATGGATTGCAAGGTGGTCGCAACCATGGAAACGAGCAGTGTATAATGGCGTCCGAACAGTCAGAAAGTTCTCTCCAGGGATGGATAATGGCGCTGAAGTGGTTGAAGAAAATAACTTGTTCCAGCGCTTCCTCCTAAAACGTTTTTTATTCTTAAAAATAAAAAAATAACAAATAACATCTGAAACAACCCATAAATCTGCAGGTGTGGTTCAAAAGTCCAAATAACGCGCTATAGGCGATAAGTCCTTTATTTGAAGAAGAGAGAGAGCCCTAAACGCCTTATTTGGACTTTTGAACCACACTTACAGCTTTTGCTTTCACCTTTACTTGTTATTTATTTATTTTTAAGAATAAAAAACATTTTAAGAGGAAAAGCTGGAACATGTCATTTTCTTCAACCACTTCAGGTCATCCCAGAGGAGACGTCTGTCTGAGTCTGTCATGTCTGTCTCTTTTCACGCCATATTAACCCATAGGTCTTCAGGCATCTGACAGTCCAAGAGTGTGGATCTATCTATCTATCTATCTATCTATCTATCTATCTATCTATCTAATAAACAAACAAAATGAAGGCGGCACTGCTCTTGAACTTGATAGTGATGGTGTGCCAGCGGCCGTGGATACGATCAAATCCTCACTCCAATAATAGTAAATAATTCCGCAGCACTACCGAAGGTGTGTTAAATCAAATGGTGATTTATTTCCCCAAAAGCGACGTTTCAGTCCTCACACTGGGACTTTTCAATTATCAAATGGTGATTTATTTCCCCAAAAGCGACGTTTCAGTCCTCACACTGGGACTTTTCTCAAGCATCCATGTTAGATACAACAGTGTTACAAGTATTTATAGAGCATGTGTAATACAATCTCCTAATTACATCAATTTCATTCATTATCATATTAGTATATAAAAAACAGTGTCAAAAGCGTAATTCATGATACAACCTTATATTATTAAATACATTTCCACAAGTGCTACGTGATGTCAACATAAGTGCCAAAAAATTAAATCAAATCAACGTATAAAAAACACCAAAAGTGTTAATTAAATATAATTAATATGCTCAAAGCATGTGTGTGCAACACGTGATATACATATATCAAGTTAATATCAATCTAAAAACAACATACCAGCAATGCTCGATAGATTCTGCTGCTAGGCGTTCTAGTAAACCAATGGCGCATGCGCGGTGCGTCCCAACGTGGAACGCACACGTGATCGCGTCATGCGGTCATGTGATGAAGTATTCTACAATCATCATTGCACATGCGCGAAGCGTTCCAAAGTGGAACGCATAATTCATCGCGTCATATGATCATGTGATCGGTAAATATTTTAATATAAGAAAAATCGTGTGATGTGATAATTGTAATTTATATCATCACATGATATACTATCGGTCCACTGCCAATAGGCAAAGATAACTTATAAAAATAATGATCAAAGTACCATGGATATCATAAAATGCCCCAAATCAACGTACTAGTAACTAAATATGCACCTCATATATCGCTATTGAATCATCGAAGAAGCTATATTCATTACGGGGGGTCAAACCACATGATGATGCACTCCCGTGCCTCAACTTATGGTGATCGGATAGGGAAACAGAAAGAAAAGTCCCAGTGTGAGGACTGAAACGTCGCTTTTGGGGAAATAAATCACCATTTGATTTAACACACCTTCGGTAGTGCTGCGGAATTATTTACTATTATCTATCTATTCTATCTATCTATCTATCTATCTATCTATCTATCTATCTATCTATCTATCTATCTATCTATCTATCTATTATCTATCTCCTATCTATCTATCTATCTATCTATCTATCTATTATCTATCTGTCTATCTATCTATTATCTATCTACAAAAAGTAAATGGCTGTGATCCCTCCAAGACTGTAGGTTATAATTCACTGGATATCACAAATGAAAAAAGAGGCAGCACTCCAATGTACAGTACATGAAGGGTGGTGGTCCTGCTTTATTTACCCCAACCGCAACATTTCAGCCAAGCACAATGAGGACTTTCTCAAGGAATGTGGGATGTGCAAATGTGAGGTATATACACAATATCAATAAACTGTGATAACAGATCGATAAGTATATAATAATAAACTACATAATTATAAAGCCTCTAATTCATTCCCATTAAAGGGGTCGTCTCACTTCAGTAAGTGGCATTTATCATGTAGAGAAAGTTAATACAAGCCACTTACTAATGTATCGTTATTATCCATATTGCTTCCTTTGCTGGCTGGATTCATTTTTCCATCACATTATAAACTGCTCGTTTCCATGGTTACAGACCACCCTGCAATCCATCAGTGGTGGTCGTGCTTGCACAGTATAGAAAAAGCACTAGTCTATGTGCGCCCCCATGGTCCCGGCCACCAGAGAGGCTGATGCTTTTTCCTATAATGTGCAAGCACGACCACCACTGATGGATTACAGGGTGGTCTGTAACCATGGAAACGAGCAGTTTATAATGTGATGGAAAAATGAATCCAGCCAGCAAAGGAGGCAATATGGAGAATGACAATACATTAGTAAGTGGCTTGTATTAACTTTCTCTACATGATAAATGCCACTTACTGAAGTGAGAGGACCCCTTTAAGTGTATCACAGAGCTGGACATGGCCAGATACAGGGTGTAATAATGGTTCCTATACTCCATATAGATACAGATACATTTGACCCACTAATCTAAGTGGTTACATATAAACTCTATTTCATATAGAAGAACCTACAAGTGTTTGCTAGTATTGCTCTTGTGGATGTTTGCCACTAAGACTAGATCTTACATAAAGGTATTTTCTCGACAAATCCAATGTATCTGGACCATCTTCTGGCCATTCCTGCTTCATCTGATGTAGTCAGCCTCTACACGTCTATTGATCATGAGTAATGGATGAAGGCTATATGTACTGTAAATGTCTTTGTGAGGATCATTTGTCCTCTGAATGTAATGGATTTTTGATGTCTCCACTGGAAATCATCCATCACTATAATTTTGTGGCTTTTAGGGAGTTTTTTTTTCCATCCAATTATGTGGGACAGCAATGGGGTCCAACGTGGCACCCACATGTACCAACATATAAAGGGCACATCTGAAGAAAACTCTCATCTATGTGTCCCACCACATTAACCAAGTGCTGAGGTGGTGGTGATACATAGATGACATTTTTATGATTTGAGCAGGTTCTTCTGCTAAACCGAGCATCACAGTTATCTTAATAGTTGCTTTTAGGGACTTTTTTTTCATCCAATTATGTGGAACCGCAATGGGGTGCAACGTGGCACCCACATGTACCAACATATAAAGGGCACATCTGAAGAAAGCTCTCATCTATGTGTCCCACCACATTAACAAAGTGCTGGGGTGGCGGCGATACGTAGATGACATTTTTATGATTTCGGCAGATTCCTCCGCTGGACTGAGCTTCACAGTTATCTTAGTTGCATTTAGGGACTTTTTTTTCATCCAATTATGTGGAACCGCAATGGGGTCCAACGTTGCATCCACATGCGCCAACATATAAAGGGCACATCTGAAGAAAACTTTCACCTATGTGTCCCACCACATTACCCAATGGCTGGGGTGGTGGCGATACATAGATTACATTTTTATGATTTGGGCAGGTTCCTCCGCTGGACTACGCTTCACAATATCTTAAAAGGGGTTGTCCGAGTTATGAAAAAAATATATATAATACTGTAAATCTGATGGACAGCAATATATAACTAAGTTAATCAAGTTTTAGGCAAAAAAAATCTATATTTCCTCATTTCCCTGGTTCTCTTCTGGCCTTTGTTTACCTGCAGTAATAACAATCTCTGCCCCTCCCCCCCTGCTCTGCAAGTGCTGCCCTGAGTGACATGTTTGCCTGCTAGGATACTCAGCAGCATGTTGTTTGTGTAGGACTACAAGTCCCAGCTGTACAATAACATTACTGATGCACACAGGAACTTCCCCCTACCTTTCTTGTGCAATACTCTTCAGATCTCCTCCAGTGTCTGCTCTGTCTCTACAGGATGAGGAGGGCAGATCCTGTGTCTCTTCATTGCCTGTAGCTACTGTTGTAAAGCCTTGAGCCCTGTGTCTGTTCTGGCTGAAGGGGTTAATGTTTTATCTGAAAGAATCTAGGGAGAGAGCAGAGAGCAGGAGTCAACAGAGCAGGGGGCGTGGCCAGCACAATGACGTCTCATGTACAGACTCTCATCTGCTTGTGCACGAACTTTAGCAGAGCAGCGAGAGAAGCTGACATCATGGGTCATGTGACCCTGAGTGAAATCTGAGAAACCAGCAGCTTTAGAAGCACAAAGTGTATGGGAAAGCTGTTATATTTGATTAGTTAGAAACATACAAATGACAAAAAAAAATAACTCAGACAACCCTTAATGGTATTTAAGTTGTCCAATGGAAGCGCTCCCCATGGCCTGCAGCCGCATGACTCGACTTCATTTGGTGGATATCTTGATCAGATCTGGCTCTGTGAGATGGGAGATGTGCCATGTTTTTTTTTTTTAATTTTAGGCCAGCAATGACTGCATTTTACATCGCGTATTCTCAGGCACTCAGGTACAGTGCGGGTCTCACGTGGCACCTACCGGCTGAGGCACGCAGAGTCCAGATCGTTTTGTGTACATACTGTAGCCAGCTGTGCCACATTTGTATCCTATTAGTAACTCAGGTACTCCCTGTTGGGGGGCCGAGCTACGGGCGGGGACGCTGTACTAGGGATCTCCTGTTTTTTTTTTTTTTGACTTTTGGTTTTGGGGAGTGGGGATATGGACATGGGGACCGTATCCTATGTTTGTTTGGACAGGTAACGGATGTAGAACGTCATGCGTGCTTTGGACAGTATGTCACTGAGCTGCTGGGCCCGGACCTGAACGTGCTCAGCACCGCAGCTTCATGGATTGCTGGGACTGGGGTCCATGAACACGTAATCGGGTGAGCACCGGTGCGTTTGTCTCAAAAATCTGATTTAACGTCCCCGGGTTTTAGAACTTTTCCCAGATTCTGGTGACTGTAGTCTTCTCCTGGACAAACTGCTCCAGAAACAAATGAAACACAAGTTCTGAAGTATAAACTCCTATCTGGCACCTAATGTACAGGTTCCCTTCAACTTTAAATCTATCTATTTATCTATCTCATTATCTATCTAATATCTATCTATCTATCTATTCTATTCATATCTATCTCAATCTATTTATCTATTATAATATATCTATCATCTATCTATCTATCTATCTATCTCTATATCTAAATATGTTGTCTATCTATCTATCTATCTCTCTATATACTTAATCTATCTAATCTATCTATCTAATCTATCTATCTATCTGTCTATATCTATCTATCTATATCTATCTAATATCTTCTATCTATCTAATCTATCTATCTATCTAATCTATCTATCTATCTATCTATCTATATCTAATCTATCTATCTATCTGATATCTATCTTATATATCTATCTATCTATCTATCTATCTATCCTATCTATCTATTCTTATATCTATCTCAATCTATCTATCTATCTATCTCATATCTATCTAATATTTATCTATCTATCTATTACCTGTCTATCTATTCTATTCTATCTATCTCAAATCTATCTATCTATCTATCTATCTATCTATCTATCTATCTATCTATCTATCTTAAAACAGAAAGACAGAGCAGCACAGTAAAGGTGAAGGCGGGTGCAAAAAATCCTCGATGGCTTCAGGCTCAGAGTCTTCAATCGATAAATAACAAAAAATGAGGCAGCACACCAGGCTTGTGCAAAAGATTGTGGATCTTTTATTCCATGCAACGTTTCACCCTGCTCCATGGGGCCTTTGTCAAGCCTCATTTTTTGTTATCTATCTATCTATCTATCTATCTATCTATCTATCTATTCTGTTTTGTATCTATTAAAGGGCTTGTCCCACGAAAAATATTCTACAGTTTTCAAACCAGCACCTGGATCTGAATACTTTTGTAATTGCATGTCATTAAAAATTTTGTATAGCTACTGAGTTATTCAATACAATGTATCTGTATAGGACCACTTAATTTCTTATTTCTTTGACCTGGTCACTGAGCAGGCCGCACATGCTCAGTTTCAACTTTTAACTGCCTCCTGAGCTGTGATAGGGAGAGCTGAGACACGCCCCCTGAGCTGCAGCAGAAAAGACACTCCCCCTGAGCTGTCAGCTTGATATAAATCTAGCAGAGCAATGAATGGGGAGATCTCTGGATCCATGTGAGGTACAGGGCTGGTTCTAACTTTGTTAAATAGAGGTTGTCATGTACTATATGATGTCTGATTTTCATTTTTTACATTATTCGTGGGATAACCCCTTTAAATAATTCTATTTATATGAAAACTCACAAATAACACATTATTATATCACTAATGTTAGCTCCTCCCTCTATATGCCCCGGTCCAGTGTCCTGAAAGCTTAGTCCACCATTACACCCCCATAGCAATGCCAACCACAGTGCCCCCTAAAAATGATATCTATGGAATCGCAGCACGCTATGCCAGTATTAGTCATTGAGCCCCAGTACAATGCCAGCCACAGTGCCCCATAACAGTGTCCGAAAAATTGGCTGCAACTATCCATGGGTTGTGTCTGGTTCTGCAGCTCGTCCTCATATAGAGTGGCAATGCTGAGCAATCACAACCACCCATGGACGGACATGACTTCGGGAGTTCCCTGTGACAAATCACAGACGTCCATGATGTTCATACACGTCCTCTTGTGAACCCCCTCCTCACCCCGGCAGTAAATGATTCTGCTGCCCCCTTGTGGCTGCAGCCGCACCTCCCCACTTCCCCTGTACATTACACTTGACTCCGGCGCAGTATTTCTGGGTTGTGTTCGGAGCGTCCACGCTGTCATCACGTCATAAACATCCCAAGCTCTCGGATGCCGGATGCATACATCAGTATGTGGATCTATCGCCGTCTTCTCAAAATATAAAATTCATCAGCTCTAGACAATACTTTCAAGGCTACGCTCCGGAGCCAGGACTTTAAATTTACACTTTGCAAAAAAATATCGTCTGGGATTAAAATAAAAAATAATATATGAAGCATGACTTTTACAGAAGATTTCTCCATTTCATCTGCATCGTGGCGAGTTCAGGTATCTTAACTTTAAGTCTTTGTGCATTTTTTGTGGATTGCACACAGACCCATTCATTTCTATGGGTCCGCAAAAAAAAAGGACAGAACGCGGATGTCATCCATGTGCTCTCTGTGCAGCCGCGCCGCAAAATATAGAACCTGTCCCATTCTTGTCCATTTTGCGGGTGACAATAGGCTGATTTACAGTAGGTCCCACAAAAATAGCAAAATGCTCACGGACCACAAAACGGATACGGTCGAGTGCAGGTCGAGGACCAGTGCCTCTCCAGCCTTTGACTCTCAGGGCAGGATGGGAGTTATAGTTTTGCAACAGCTGGTGGTGCAGGGCTGCTCATCATGCAGGGAGGTAGCATCAGTCTGATGTATAATGGTTGACTAGTTAACGTCTGCAGGATCTAATATGGCCCATACTCCTGTGAAGCTTCACACAACATGGAAAACCCTTCACGAGAACATTTCACATCTAACAGCATAAAGCCGACATCTAAGACGTGTCCACAAGTTGTAGGCTCAGCTTCATTCCTTCAATTAATCTGAGATGCAATACCTGGCACAACCTGTGGACAGGGGTGGCGCTGTTTCTGGAAGAAAGCAGCCATGCTTTTCTAATGCTGGACAACCTTCTATAAAAGGTATTGGTAATGCATATGCAGTGCCCGGGGCCGGTAGACTTTGCACTAGGGCCCCCGGAGCTTACAGTTAAGAATATTTTTTTCGTATGTCAACTTCCCTACTGTGTTTTTACTAGTTGAAGCCAAAGGATAAACACAAGGTAAATTATATGGTTGTGCTGTGCATGTATTTTTGTCTTAAGGTGGACCTCCCCCCCCCCCCTCTTCATGCATCCCCCATGTAATAACAATTCTGGAACATCTATTCTTACGGCTCTATGTTGTGCCATTCCTTTATTATTTCTACTAGAAGTTATAAATGAATTGCTAGCAGTCTGCAGTAAGGGTACAGAGGGGAGGTAACCAGTTAAGGGTGTGTCCCTGCACAGTCTGACAATGGCAGCAATGATTGGATAGAGTGAGACTGTGCAGGGACACACCCCCAACTGGTTACCTCCCCTTTGTACCCTTACTGCAGACTGCTAGCAATTCATTCATAACTTCTAGTAGAACTAATAGAGGAATGGCACAACATAGAGACATAAGAATAGATGTTCCAGAATTGTTATTACATGGGGGATGCATGAATCTATTAAAACAGACATGTCAAGAGTGGTGACAGGTCCTCTTTAAGAACATTTTGCAACACAGCAAGCTGCAGAATGCCATCCCAAGTGAAATCCATCCAAGCCTGGCTGATGGTTCAGTCTCCAACCTCTCTTTTTCCTCTTCTGGATGATCTTTTAAACCAAATCAAAGATCATTTATCAGAGGCGAAAGAAGGGCTGAAGACGGAATCATAAAATGAGCTCTCTCAGGTATTTCACTGGGTAAAGCACTGTGCAGCCTGCTATGTACGGTGATACGCAGAAGCTGCAGAAGTCAAACAGTGCAAAATGTGTATAAAAACCTAGTGCGAATCTTATTATCAGCAACAAATACAACCAAGAAACTCATCTCTTACAAGAGTCATATGAGAACAATCTGAAAGGGGAACTTTATGCAGTTTTTAACCTAAGGGTAAATATGGTCTACGATGGTACCGAGGAGCCTCTGTGGGACCCCAAAGGACAACCGTATTAGGAGGTGACTTCGGAACAATCACCACCATCTGTAGAGGTGAACCCAAAGGATAGGATAGGTCATCAATATTAAACGCCAGGAAAACCCACTGAAAGAACTAAAAGATGTAGTCCCCATTTCTCTCAATGTATATGGGGGTCAGTGACTGCCAGACACATATGGCACTACCTATCTCCATACATGATATTGGAAAGCTTTAAAGGGGTTATACCATCTTAGACAATGGGGACATATCGCTAGGATCTGCCCCTATTGTCTTATAGGTGCGGGAACGGAGCCCCCGAAGTGAAGGAGGGCACACTGTGCATGCGCAGCTGCCCTCCAGTCATTTCTATGGGGCTGCCGAAAATAGCCGTCGGCTCTATAGAAATGAATGGGAGCAGTGGCCGCGCATGCACGGTGCGCTCCCATTCATTTCTATGGGAGCAGCAGGAAGCTGCGCATGGTGGTGGCCGGGCCCCGGGAAACAACGCTCCCCGCTCCGTTCTCGATATAGGTGCGGGGACCCTCACCTATCAGACAATAGGGGCATATCCTAGCGATATGCCCCCATTGTCTAAGATGGGAATATCCTTTAAAGGGTGTAGGAGCATAACTATAGAGCAGGGATCAGCAACCTTCAGCACTCCAGCTGCTGTGAAACTACAATTCCCAGCATGCTCCATTCATTTCTATGGGAGTTCAGAGAAGAGCAGAGTAAGTATGCATGCTGGGAGTTGTAGTTTCACAACAGCTGTAGTGCCGGAGGTTTCCTACCCCTGCTATAGGGGGTCCCTCTGAGACTGGATGTAAGGGAACTTTCTGTAGGGACCCACAGATGTCAGAATAACACAGGAGCCCATGGTAGTCAGTGACTATAACCTTCTTTCCGCCACCATTTAAGAAGTTACGTCTTTGTTTGCATTCGCAGCACGAAGCAGAACGATTAAACTGCGCTATGACGATAAATCCCGTCCTAGCCAAACAAACCGAGGCGGATTTATACCCTCTCTGCATTCTCACCGCACTCTACACAATGCATTCTGATCCTGTTAATCCAGCAGCCCCTGCATTGCCAAATACCGCCATTGTGAATGTGGGATTATACTAAAACGAAGATTCAGGAAGCAAAATAGTACATTAACCAAATACCGAAGAAGAACTTTAATAGACTCTGAAGGACAGGATGTTCTACGCAATGTACGCAAATAGTGAGTGACTAGCAGTAACATTTTGATTTATGAAAAATCTATCTCAATGCGTCAATGGCGTACATGCTTTACTCAAGCTGAGATTCATGTCACCAGGACAACTGCTAGTTTTAAGATTTTTTGCAAGTGAATCTTTGAGAGCAATTCAGTAACCATAGATATAATAAGGAATATATTCCTACGCTATATGACCTTAACATAATAGATTAAGAGAGTATCCTAATAGCATAACTACTATAACTGCCCTATGTACAAGAATATAACTATGCTACAGAATATAAATGTATATAACTACTATAATACTGCTCCTATGTATAAAGAATAACTACTATAATACTGCCTCCTATGTACAAGAATATAACTACTATAATACTGCCCCTATGTAAAAGAAAT
The DNA here is from genome assembly GCA_900303285.1 of Rhinella marina. Classification (NCBI taxonomy): domain Eukaryota; kingdom Metazoa; phylum Chordata; class Amphibia; order Anura; family Bufonidae; genus Rhinella; species Rhinella marina. Next base: position 50,266 of record ONZH01003380.1, read on the forward strand.
ATACTACTATATTATATATACTGCTCCTATGTACAAGAATATAACTACTATAATACTGCCTATGTACAAGAATATAACTACTATAATATACTGCCCTATAAAACTATGTACAAGAATATAACTACTATAATACTGCTCCTATGTACAAGAATATAACTACTATAATACTATGCTCCTATGTACAAGAATATAACTACTATAATACTGCTCCTATGTACAAGAATATAACTACTATAATACTGCTCCTATGTACAAGAATATAACTACTATAATACTGCTCCTATGTACAAGAATATAACTACTATAATACTGCTCCTATGTACAAGAATATAACTACTATGTACAAGAATATAACTACTATAATACTATGTACAAGAATATAACTACTATATTACTGCTCCTATGTACAAGAATATAACTAGCTATGTACAAGAATATAACTACTATAATACTGCCTCCTATGTACAAGAATAACTACTATATACTGCCTCCTATGTACAAGAATATACTATAATACTGCTCCTATGTACAAGAATATAACTACTATAATACTGCTCCTATGTACAAGAATATAACTACTATAATACTGCTCCTATGTACAAGAATATAACTACTATAATACTGCTCCTATGTACATAATATAACTACAATAATACTGCTCCTATGTACAAGAAATAAATAAACTATACTATAATACTATATAATACTGCTCCTATATGTACAAGAATATAACTACTATAATACTGCTCCTCCTATGTACAAGAATATAACTACTACTATATTACTGCTCCTATACAAAATGCTACTATGTACAATATATAATATAACTACTATAATACTGCCTCCTATGTACAAGAATATAACTACTATAATACTGCTCTTACACTATGTACAAGAATATAACTACTATAATACTACTAACTACTACTATATACTACTGCTCCTATGTACAAGAATATAACTACTATAATACTGCTCCTATGTACAAGAATATAAACTACTATAATACTGCTCTTATGTACAAGAATATAACTACTATAATACTGCTCCTATACTATATAATACTGCTCTTATATGCTCCTACAAGAATATAACTACTATAATACTGCTCCTATGTACAAGAATATAACTACTACTATAATACTACTGCTCCTATGTACAAGAATATAACTACTATAATACTGCTCCTATGCCTATGTACAAGAATATACTACTACTGCTCCTATGTACAAGAATATAACTACTATTATGCTACTATGTACAAGAATATAACTACTATAATATACTGCTCTCCTATGTACAAGAATATAACTACTATAATACTGCTCCTTATGTACAAGAAATATAACTACTATAACTACTACTGCTCCTATGTACAAGAATTATAACTACTATAATACTGCTCCTATGTATGTACAAGAATATAACTACTATAATACTGCTCCTATGTACAAGAATATAACTACTATAATACTGCTCCTATGTACAAGAATATAACTAATATAACTATATATACTGCTGCTCTATGTACAAGAATATAACTACTATAATACTGCTCCTATGTACAAGAATATAACTACTATAATACTGCTCCTATGTACAAGAAATATAACTACTATATATACTGCTCCTATGTACAAGAATATAACTACTATAATACTGCCTCCTATGTACAAGAATATAACTACTATAATACTGCTCCTATGTACAAGAATATAACTACTATAATAATACTGCTCTATCTATGTACAAGAATATAACTACTATAATACTGCTCTATGTACCTATATAAGCTCCTACAAGAATATAACTACTATAATACTGCTCTCCTATGTACAGGAATATAACTACTATAATACTGCCCTCTATGTCTACAAGAATATAACTACTATAATACTGCTCCTATGCTACAAGAATATAACTACTATAATACTGCTCCTATGTACAAGAATATAACTACTATAATACTGCTCCTATGTACAAGAATATAACTACTATAATACTGCCTCCTATGTACAAGAATATAACTACTATAATACTGCTCCTATGTAACAAGAATATAACTACTATAATACTGCTCCTATGTACAAGAATATAACTACTATAATACTGCTCCTATGTACAAGAATATAACTACTATAATACTGCTCCTATGTACAAGAATATAACTACTATAATACTGCTCCTATGTACAAGAATATAAACTAAACTATAATATAACTACTAAGCTCTCCTATGTACAAGAATATAAACTACTATAATACTGCCTCCTATGCTACAAGAATACAACTACTATAATACTGCCTCCTATGTACAGGAATATAAACTACTATACGATACTGCTCCTATGTACAAGAATATAACTACTATAATACACTGCTCCTATGTACAAGAATATAACTACTATAACACTGCCTCCTATGTGCCCCTAAGTCCCATGTTTGATCAGCACACGCTCATTATTAGGATCCCTCTCTCTGATATAACATGATTTATCAGTTGCTTATACGACTATTCCGTAATATTACAGACACCAGGGCGGTATTGTAAATGTCATTTATTGAAGTAAGCGGCTTTGAGGTCATTTGAAGGTGAGATCAGTCAGCATGGCGTCTTTCTATCTAAAATTGATTTTTCCGTTCCATTTGCTTTGGTCAGGTTAATAAGACGGTGGTGTCATTAACCTCCGGACCTGAGTGATGTCATCGCGCCCCTCATGTTCTTCACACGGAATGCAGAGCGGTGCAGCGTGCGGCTTCCTGCGTATTCCGGTCATGTACCTGCTGAGTTATGGCTTCCAATGCATTCTGGTCAGCGCTGCCTGCGTATACATGATTTATATACATATACTTTATGCGCTTATTAAATTAGGATATTGCTCCGGCTTCAGGACCCGGCTGCCTGGAGGTTCGGCGGTTGTGAAGCAACGATATATTTTTTTTTTTTACTTTTGGTTTATTACGTGACTAATTGCCGCTTCTAAACAAAGATATATGAGAGACCTCAAATCTTCTTCCCGTTTCACCCAATTGCTTATACATCAAGTCGTGTTTTTCCGTTCTGATCAGTGGGTTTGAGAAGATACTCATGTCTTGGTGCTAAGAACAAGCTTAGGTCATGCACTAAGTAGGGTGCGTTTTTGGAGGTCACGGTCCTGATGGGGGTCACCCTTTTTAATGGCAGGTGCTCTAATGGCTTTTAGGGTAGAACAGGGGCACAAGGGGGAATTATTAAAGGGGTATTCCAATGATAGACAATGGGGCATATCGCTAGGATATGCCCCCATTGTCTTATAGGTGCAGGTCCCACTTCTTGGGATCGGCACCTACAGGAAGAAGGGAGCGGGGAGCGCTGTGGGTGGAGGACTCTGGGTTTCTCCGGGTCCGTCCACCAACAAGCGCTGTTCCCCACTGCTCCCATAGAAGTGAATGGGAACGCACGCGCGGCTCCTGCTCCCATTCATTTCTATGGGGCCGAAGGAAATAGCCGAGCCAGCGCTTAGCTATTTTCGGCAGCCCCATTGAAATGAATGGAGGGCGGCTGCGCATGCGCAGTGCGCCCTCCATTCATTTCCCCGCTCTGTTCTCGTTGCAGGTGCAGGTCCCAGAGGTGGGACCCTCACCTGTCAGCCAAGGTGGGCATATTCTAGCACTATGACCCCATTGTCCAGGATGGGACAACCCCTTTAAAGGGGTTCTCCAGTTTTACAGCAGTCCAATGTATTTATTTATTATGTCCTTTACACTTCAAGCTGGCGTCAAGAAGTTGCAATTTTTTGCAGACGCATCAACTTTTTGTGTTTTCACATCGCTTGCGACGCTTCTTTTAAAAGTGGGTGGGGCTTGATGGAGGGTGTGGCCTTCCAAGGACCGAAAGATTTACTTTAATTTACGCCAAAAGAGGTGTGCACACTATTGGGGTTGTTTATTAAGACTGGCGTTTTAAACGCTGGTCTTAATACCCCTGCGCTGGCCTCTACATAACTTAAGTGCATCCACCACAGGCCTAAATCTTTGCCAGGTCCCTTGCAGGCGTAGATTTAGATTTTTTTTTTTTTTTTACACCAAGAACAGACGTAGAAAATCATAAATGAGACGGGCCAGCCAGCTCGCCCCCTTCCCCATCCACGTCTCTTTTTTTAGATCTGGTGTTGCCACAAATATAACTAACTAGTATATCTAATAATAAATGACCCCCCATATATTTGTGTGAAACATCAGTCTTTACAAATTTCTTTTTCTGCTTCAATTCTTTGCCATTATCAATATCTCTGTTTTCTGTCAGTGAACCTGTAAACAGCTCTTCCTGCTCTCACCTGAGAAGAAGATATGGTTGTATACAGTCTAGAGCAGTGATGGTGTACCTTTTACAAAGTGTAACCCAAAAGACAATTATTTATCACAAAGTGCCAACACGGCAATTTACCCTGAATACTACAGTCCAGTATATTGTATCTTCCATGTACTTCATCACTTAGCTATAATATCCTGCATTCAGTGCACTGCCTGTGACGTACATAGTGCGTCCTGTGCGGATGAATGGCAGGAAAAGTCTAAGGCATATTGCTACACCATAAACTTTTTCCAGTGTGCGGGTGCCCACAGAGAGGGTTCTGAGTGCCGCCTCTGGTACCCGTGCCATAGGTTCGCCACCACTGCACTAGACAATGTTCACTGAGCTATACATACCAGCAGCAGCTGCAGACAGATCTCTAGTTTGCTACAATGTGTCAGGCTGGAGTCAGGTTGTTTATGTTTGGTTTAGACTGGATACAATTGTATTCACTGCCTCGGAATGTCCAGATTTTTTATATTGATGGCCTGTCCTCAGTATTACAGAAGAGCTAAATTCTCAAAAATTTGATTCACCTGCTTCGCCGAATTTCACAAAGAAATTCGCTTTGTGACGAATTGCTTCATCATGAAGCCTGTTTCTTTGTGAGTAGCAGGCGATGGTGCCGCCCCCCGTTATCGAACACGTCAGATGTCGCGTTCATCGCTGATTGCAACATCTGAGATGACCATTGAGGGCTTTAAAAAAATCTTTAAAAAAATTAAAAAAGTACTCACCTTATCCATTGGCTTGCAAAGAGTCCACACGGCCATCTTGATTGAAGATTCAGTGCAAAACCTCGCACGGTGCATGATGATGTCATCACAACACGAAGCACACGGAAATTTGGCTTCGCGAACATTAAATTTTCCCTGAAATTCGGATCAAAGTCCACTTCATGAACTTCCATTCACTCAACACTACTCAGGATAGGTCATCAATATCAGATAGGTGGGGATCCGCCTCCCGGCACCCCCGTCAAGCAGCTGCTTGAAAAGACTGACGTTCGGTGACGGCTGCAGCCTCTTCCTAGGCCAGTCACATTTATGTTCATCGGTCACATGGCCATTGAAGTGAATATGACAGAGCTGCAATACCAAGGACAGCCACTATCCAATGGACGGCGCTGTACTTGGTGAGCTGCGTGGAGGACTGAAGCAGGTGAGGAACTGAAAGACAAAGTTTATAAGAAAGTTTCTGAAATGTTCATGTATGCAATGATTATGGTTTTTTTTTTACATAAAACCAGAAAACTATTTAAAGAGGTCCTGGAATAATGGGAGTAAATGGACAGAAAAGTGTCCAGAGAGTAATAGTCTCCAGGAAATGATGGAGTAGGGTCCCAACCTATGCATGGAAGTAAAACTGGCCTCGCAGCCCATTAGGGGGCCAGTAGATGTTCAGAGCTGCTGCGGCCCCTAAACTTAACCTGGATGCAGATACAACTGAGCCTGCAGCAGCGCCGGTGGGGCAAGGGAAGCGCTGGTTCCCTGCCCCGCTATTCCCGGGGGGTAGTGTCTAAAATCCATGCATGGTACGGACCTGCTAGGTCACATGGGCCGGACGCTGGCGTGCAGCACAGGCAGGCTATTTGCAGAGCAGAAAGGTCGGTCCTGCCTATTGCAATTAAAGGGGTTATCCCACGAATAATGTAAAAAATGAAAATTAGACATCATATAGTAAATGACAATGACTTTCTAACAAAGCTAGAACCAGCCCTGTACCTCCCTATCAGAGCTCAGGAGGTGTGTCTCAGCTCTCCCTATCACAGCTCAGGAGGTGTGTCTCAGCTCTCCCTATCACAGCTCAGGAGGCGTGTCTCAGCTCTCCCTATCACAGCTCAGGAGGCGTGTCTCAGCTCTCCCTATCACAGCTCAGGAGGTGTGTCTCAGCTCTCCCTATCACAGCTCAGGAGGTGTGTCTCAGCTCTCCCTATCACAGCTCAGGAGGCATGTCTCAGCTCTCCCTATCACACCTCAGGAGCGTGTCTCAGCTCTCCCTATCACAGCTCAGGAGATGTGTCCATGCCGCCCTATCACAGTTCAGGAGGCGTGTCCATGCTCTCTCTATAACAGCTCAGGAGGCGTGTCTCAGCTCTCCCTATCACAGCTCAGGAGGCGTGTCTCAGCTCTACCTATCACAGCTCAGGAGGCGTGTCCATACCGCCCTATCACAGTTCAGGAGGCGTGTCCATGCTTTCCCTATCACAGCTAAGGGGCGTGTCCATGCTTTCCCCATCACAGCTCAGGAGGCGTGTCTCAGCTCTCCCTATCACAGCTCAGGAGGCGTGTCCATGCTTTCCCCATCACAGCTCAGGGGGCGTGTCTCTGCTCTCCCTATCACAGCTCAGGAGGCGTGTCCATGCTTTCCCTATCACAGCTCAGGAGGCGTGTCTCAGCTCTCCCTATCACAGCTCAGGAGGCGTGTCTCAGCTCTCCCTATCACAGCTCAGGAGGCGTGTCCATGCTTTCCCTATCACCGCTCAGGGGGCGTGTCTCAGCTCTCCCTATCACAGCTCAGGAGGCGTGTCCATGCTTTCCCTATCACAGCTCAGGAGGCCTGTCTCAGCTCTCCCTATCACAGCTCAGGAGACAGCTGAAGGATGAAACTGAGCATGTGCGGCCTTCTAAGTGAGCAGGTCAAAGAAATAAGAAATTAAGTGGTCCTATACAGCTACATTTTATTGAATAACTCAGTAGCTATAATAAATGTTTAATTACATGCAATTACAAAAGTATTCAGATCCAGGTGGTGGTTTGAAAACTGTTAAATATTTTTCACGGGACAACCCTTTTAAATTAAGGTGTCAAAATAGGCACTGGGCTTGCCATTCTTAGGATATGGGTACTGATTAAATGCTACATGTAATGGGTGCTCTTTACTGTTTACTCTCTGCCATAACAACTCTTTGAGAATAATCTTTCAAAAAAATAAAAAAAACTTCCCCAGGAGGAATTATCAAGGGGCCACCATAAAGTGGAGGCATCAAAGACGGCTTTGATGGTTTAATACAACATCTTGACTGGGTCCATTTCCTTATTTCATATCCCCAAGGTGAAGGCGACCGGTGCGCACATGGAGCCGACTGTGATATTTTCATTTTTAATCTGACTTATGAGGAATGAGTGCATTAGAGAAGCTCCCGTATGGTTAGGCGACATTATTCTGATAGATAACAAAACCTTCAGCTGAGATTTTTGGTATTAAATTTTAAACACAGGGGCTCAGACAGCTGGCACCTGGCGCCCCTCCTTCCGTTCCCCGCGCTGGCACTCCATCTCCCCCCCACCATGCAGCTTGTCCTTTCTCAATCTCATTGCATTTCACGCTGCTCTTTTTTTTTTTTTTTTGTGCCGAGGAAAGTAATGAAATTATAATATTTATGATGGAATTGCCTTCTGCATCCTCTCATGTGCGGGTGGCTTAGGCTGTTAAGCACAATTTGCTTCCATCTTTTGCTGCCCAACGCTCTCTTAATATATTTCCATTGCAGTCTCTTCTTATGAATAAGGTGAATTGATGCAGAGTTATATACAATCTAAAGTACGCTGCCCAAACTTGTGTTCTGGAAAATTGTAGGGGGCGCTGTAAACTTTCTAAAAAGAGTAGCCCCCCCCCACTTCCACCCCCGTTACATATTTATAAATGGAAGCAATCAGCCTCCAAGCGCAAATACAGTACAAAGAGAGATGCAGAAAAATAGCATGTTTTATTATTCCGAATGGACCATGATGCTTTGCAGCTAAGACATTGTAACATTATAACATCTGGACAGGTCATATATACCGCCTCCCCCATACTGATCTTTAAAGAAGTTCTGCAGTTCTGTAAAACTGATGATCTATCCCCTGGATAGATCATCAGCATCTGATCGGCGGCGGTCCGACACCCGTGACCCCCGTCGATCAGCTGTTTGAGAAGGCAGTGGCGCTGCAGGAGCGCCACGCCCTTCTCTGTGTTTACCGCAGGCCCAGTGATGTCACGACTAGTATCACTGGCCTGGGCGGGGCTAAACTCTGTTCACTTGAATGGAGCTTAGCCCCGCCCAGGCCAGTGATAGTAGTCGTGACGTCACTGGGCCTGCGGTAAACACAGAGAATGCAGCGGCGATCCTACAGCGCCGCTGCCTTCTCAAACAGCTGATCGGCGGGGGTCCCGGGTGTTGGACCGCTGCCAATCAGATGCTGATGATCTATCCAGGGGATCATCAGTTTTAAAGGACTGCAGAACCCCTTTAAGCAGGGGTGGGACAAGGAGCTTTGCCCCCCCCCCTCCCTCTACAACCTGCATTTTCTTCCCTGCTCCCCTCCCAAAGTTTGCACCGGACGGGTGCAAGGAGAATGGAGAAACAATGCTCTGTGAACTAAGCAGCCAGAGCTCCACACTGATCCATCTTACTGACACAGATACATTGTCACAAACTGTTAGGAAAGGAGAGTAACTTGTGCTGCTAAGACTAGGTTCACACTAGCAGTAAATTTTTCAGGCAGAGGAACAGCCGGAAAAGGCCCTGGAGCGCCACTAGGTCCCTTTGACTGGGCTACACGGTGACACTGGTGCGGGACACCTGTAGCGGCTAGGATCGCTGAGCAGCGGTGATCCCATAGAATTGAATGGGATCGCCGCACCAGTTGCAAGAAATCCAGCCATGCTGCAGCGGGGATCCCATTCATTTCTATGGGATCATCGATACTCAGCGATCCTGGCCACGACCAGTGTCGCCGTGTAGCCCTTGCCTTATGGGAATAACAGTTCTTGTCCGACCAAATCCTGGCACCTGATCCCACCAGAGTTCATTGACTGTAATGGGACTGGGAATCCCGCTTGTTGCCGGCATTCATGCATTGCAGCAGTATTTGTCCGGCCAAATCCCCGCCGAGTCCCATAACAGTCAATGAGGCCCAGAGGTGCTCCCGCCTTTTCCGCCTGTGCCGGATACGATGTCTTCCTACAGGCTGTTCCTCTGCCGGAAGAATTTAAACTAGCCTTATGTTTTTAGCTAACAGATGATTGTCTAGACCTGATACAATTGTAACAAACTGTCAGCTGTGAGAAGTATTAGTTCTGTTCAGGGTTTCCATCCTTCTGGATGGAAGCAAGAATGTTCCCATTCATTAATAGCAAGCCAAGATTTTCACAAACATAAGGTAACACAGTAACATAGTTTATAGGCCTAAAAAAGCCCTCTGTCCATCCAGTTCTTCCTGTTATCCTACAAGTTGATCCAGAGGAAGGCAAAAAACCCCTGTGAGGTAGAAGCCAATTTTCCTCACTTTAGGGGAAAAAAATCCTTCCCGACTCCAATCAGGCATCAGAATAACTCCCTGGATCAACGACCCCTCTCTAGTAACTATAACCTGTAATATTATTACCTTCAGAAATACATCCAGGCCCCTCCTGATCTCTTATAGTGAACTTACCATCACCACCTCCTCAGGGAGAGAGCTCCATAGTCTCACTGCTCTTACCGTAAAGAGTCCATAGTCTCACTGCTCTTACCGTAAAGAATCCATAGTCTCACTGCTCTTACCGTAAAGAGTCCATAGTCTCACTGCTCTTACCGTAAAGAATCCATAGTCTCACTGCTCTTACCGTAAAGAGTCCATAGTCTCACTGCTCTTACAGTAAAGAGTCCATAGTCTCACTGCTCTTACCAAACCTTCTTTCCTCCAGATGCAGAGGATGTCCCCTCGTCACAGTCACAGTCCTGGGGATAAATAGATGATGGGAGAGATCTCTGTACTGACCTCTGATATATTTATACATAGTTATTACATCTCCCCTCAGTCGTCTTTTTTCTAAAGTGAATAACCCTAATTTTGATAATCTTTCTGGGTCCTGTAGTCCACCCATTCCAGTTATTACTTTAGTTGCCCTCCTCTGAACCCTCTCCAGCTCCGCTATGTCTGCCTTGTTCACAGGAGCCCAGAACTGTACGCAGTACTCAGTAAGGTAAAGTACGAGAATAAATTATTATTACAATGGGGTCCCTCGCCATGTCATGGATGTTTGTATATTCACCATAACCGCCAATCAAAACTCACAGTGATGACATGTAGTCCATAGTATAGAAACAGGTTGGAGAGCACTGATGGTGTAGATTGTGGATCAGGAGATGGTTCCCAGGCCCTTAAATATTGTAAGAAAGACTCCTGTTCGCCACAGTTGAAATGCAATAACGTATTTATTTTAAATAATCCAGATAAGGCACACTCTCTGAACGTTTTCGGCCACAAGGCCTTCCTCAGAGAAACTGGAATATACATAGAGTTACATTAGTTATACATAATATAATGAAATATAATGATGTGGTATAGAAATCACGAATATACAGAAAGCATCATTGACAAGATTTCCAATTTTGTTTAGATTACATAAAACATCATAATGTACAGGTACGTATAGAGACATTATGTAAATATCAGGCTATATATCAAGAGAACATATAGTAGGTGAGAATGACCTATAAGGTCAAGTGTAATTGTGGACACCGGTGGTCCAACAAGATAGGTCTAAGCTGACAACATATAATAGGCATTATTCATCATTGTTTATCAAAGTCAAAGTTCCAAAGAGATCAATTCCGAATCCGGTAGAATATGGACAGCTGAAAAAGATATATGCATATTCGTATTCAAATGGTAAATAAATAATAGTCAGTGTAGCAGGAGACACAATAATGGGTAGCATACAATAGTATAAATAGAGGGAGTATATAGGTATATTCATATATTGGGCACTTACCCGGATGAGCCGCTGGACTGTCATGCAATAAGGCGGTTTGCCAAATGTAAAAGCGCTGTGTGAATGGGGCCTCTGCCCGAGACGTATGGCGCTGCGGTGTATGGCTGAATGGCGTCTGATAAGCGCCATCACCGGAAGAGGTACCCGGAAGGGGTATGTTTCAAGCACACAGTGAGTGGGACGTAGGGGAAGTAAAGATGGCGTCCGAGCGCAGGGAGTTATACTGCGCATGTCTGCCAGTAGTGAGGCGGCCGGTCACGTGAGCTAAGTTGTATCATGTGATCGGGATGTGCGGAATGCGATCTAAAAGGTGTATCAGTAAAACTAAATATGGGGAAATGATCAGAATTAAACGAAATGGAAAAAAAATGGAAAAAAAAGGGGGAATGGGGTAGAGATAGAAGAGAAAACAGGGTGGAAGAAGGGAAAAGGAAATTGGAATGAGTGAAAGTAAAGTGGGGGATAGTAAAGGAGGGATGAGGAAAGGTGGAAGGTAGGAAGAAAAGGGGCAAGAAAAGGGAGAGCAAAATAGAACAAGGGGGAAAAAAGGGGAAGCACGGGGGGGGGAGAGAAAGGAAAAAGAAAATAGGAAAAGAAAAAAGAAAGAAAAGGAAAAAGAATAAAAGGGGCAGACATGCGCAGTATAACTCCCTGCGCTCAGACGCCATCTTTACTTCCCCTACGTCCCACTCACTGTGTGCTTGAAACATACCCCTTCCGGGTACCTCTTCCGGTGATGGCGCTTATCAGACGCCATTCAGCCATACACCGCAGCGCCATACGTCTCGGGCAGAGGCCCCATTCACACAGCGCTTTTACATTTGGCAAACCGCCTTATTGCATGACAGTCCAGCGGCTCATCCGGGTAAGTGCCCAATATATGAATATACCTATATACTCCCTCTATTTATACTATTGTATGCTACCCATTATTGTGTCTCCTGCTACACTGACTATTATTTATTTACCATTTGAATACGAATATGCATATATCTTTTTCAGCTGTCCATATTCTACCGGATTCGGAATTGATCTCTTTGGAACTTTGACTTTGATAAACAATGATGAATAATGCCTATTATATGTTGTCAGCTTAGACCTATCTTGTTGGACCACCGGTGTCCACAATTACACTTGACCTTATAGGTCATTCTCACCTACTATATGTTCTCTTGATATATAGCCTGATATTTACATAATGTCTCTATACGTACCTGTACATTATGATGTTTTATGTAATCTAAACAAAATTGGAATCTTGTCAATGATGCTTTCTGTATATTCGTGATTTCTATACCACATCATTATATTTCATTATATTATGTATAACTAATGTAACTCTATGTATATTCCAGTTTCTCTGAGGAAGGCCTTGTGGCCGAAAACGTTCAGAGAGTGTGCCTTATCTGGATTATTTAAAATAAATACGTTATTGCATTTCAACTGTGGCGAACAGGAGTCTTTCTTACAATGTAGTCCATAGTGACATCATAACTGTGGTCAATGGTTGCGTTGCAATGACCAGGCACGGCGGGGTACCCTTGAATTGACATTCTGGGAGGGGCACAGGATCTAAAAAGCTTGTATTAGGTAAGAACAGCGCCACACCTGTACAGAGGCTGCGTGTGGTATGATAGCTCAGCTGCATTCACTTCAATGGAGCTGAAATGCAATACAAGACACAACCCATGGACAGGGGTGGTGCTGTTTCTGGATGAAAACATCTATGTTTTTCTAATTTTGTGCATGGGTGGGTATATTATAAATCTGTTATCTTACCCTCTTTACATATATTTCATTAGAGCATACAAATTAGACAGATGAACCCTCCCATGTTGATCAAAGAGAAGAGCCACCCACATACAATGTCCATCCCTCTGGTGCCCGGCTACGCCATGTCCAATGGACGTCATGTAATACTACATTTGTCCAGTAGTGGCCGCCATAGAGAAAACGGTTAGCCAGCTGCAGCTGTGTTGTGGGATAGAGATGATACATTGTTACTACATTGATATGGAATATGTTACCAGTGTAAACAAGAGCAGGAAATAGATACAATGTTGCAGGATATTATTTATGGCACTCCTCCAGTCCCTGTGTACGTACATGGGCCGCGCTGGATAAATTTCCCTCATCCTAACAAGAGATTAACAGACGATACATGGTCCCAGTATCTGCCAGTCTCCACAGGCTCGCACGAAATTATTAATGTCAGAGAAGGGGAATTTACTGACTCCTGTCTACAAGCGCAGAGCGGCTAATTTCTCTCCGCCACCGTCAAGTCATTATCTCCCAGTGCCCCCTGCTGCGGCCGCACAGGCCGACAGCCCATGAGCTGAGCGCTGGCAAATCTGCACATTGCCTAGGGCTACATAAAGAATTGATTGGGCAACGTAACAGTGGGGTTAGGTAATTAGAATCTGTACACAATCCCCCTACCCCCATCCCCCACCCCCAATTACGAAAGCTTTCGAGGGAATGACAGCCTAGGGAGATGCAGTCAGCAAACTTAAAATTGTAATTTTCATTGGGATCCATAAAAAGAGGCAGCCAGCGTTCCTGTTACTGCAAATTGTTATCATGGAACCAATTTGGTTGCAGATGGTGCGAGGGCTGGAGCCGTGCCATGCCAGATGTCTGTAGCACCATTAAAGTGACTGTCATTTCTCTCAAGGACAAGCGCCCTCTAGTGGGCATGACAAGCACATTGCACCCAGTGATTCTTGACAAACTGTTGCTCACAGCATTAAGCATGCCTCCCAAGTGTCCCTCTTTTGGAGGGACAGTCCCTTTTTTTGACCCAAGTCCCTCTGTCCCTCTTTGATCCTTAAATGTCCCTCTTTTTGACCTGAGGAATTAATGCATAAATGTACATTAATAACATACCTCCCAACCGTCCCGGATTCAGCGTGACTGTCCTGGATTACAGTGGCTATCCCGTGGTCCCGGTATGGGGGAGGTATGTCCCGGTTTCTGGCAGCTGTCCCTGCATCCATTGGAGGCAGATACAGTTGCCTGAATGGTGATGAAGCTGAGAGTTGGCATCGGCTCGCTGCTTCATCCATTCTCCCTCACATCCTCTCTGCAGGCTCTCGGTACCTCCAGGCGGCTCTCCACACCTTCGGTCTGGACGGGGGCGGCCGTCAATCAGCCTTGGCCCCGCCCCCTCCAGACTAGACAAGAAGATGTCCTGCTGGTGATGCTGCTAGGAAGAAGGTAAGTATTATGGTGTTTATTTTTTCAACTTTCTGGTGGGCATATTACTGGGGGACAATATATTACTGGGGGCACAATGTGGACATGTTACTGGGGGCACAACATTACTGGGGAGCACAAATGTGGGCATATTACTGGGGGCACAACATAAACTGCAGAGCACAATGTGGGCATATTACTGGGGGCACTACATAAACTGGGGAGCACAAATGTGGGCATATTACTGGGGGCACAACATAAACTGGGGAGCACAATGTGGGCATATTACTGGGGGCACAATGTTGGCATATTACTGGGGGCAAAACAACTGGAAAACTATCACTGAGGATCAATGTACATAGATAGATCACATGACACAATTAATCTTGAAAATCCATATAAATGTCGCGTGTATAGAGGGATATTAATAAAATACCTTTATTGTGAGTCCTTAGACTGGTAAACAAAATATACGTGTATTAAAAACAGATATATACAACAGGACCAAGATAGCAGGTGGATAGTCATAAAATGTGGCAGGAGCCACAATAAGCTATCCCTAGGTAGCCCTCCGTAAAAGGCTCAGCCCAGGGGTCTCCCTCAGTGGTAGGGATCCCCTGTCCTCGTACCTAAGTACCTAGATATGGCCCTGTAATAACCCTACAGTAATAAGGATAGTAGGATACAAAATAATGGGTAGACTCCACCAGTAGATCAGAGGTGGATACCGAATTAAATGGAGACCCCAACGCGTTTCTCCAAACATTGGTTCATCAGGGGGTATTGATACATAAATACTTTAGTAGGGAGGAAAGATATATATATATAAATAGCGGTACTTAGCCCCAAAGCATGCACAAGGATGTCAGCAACGATATGGCTCAATTGAAAAACCAGGTACACGGCAGGGGCAGACCGAAGTGTCTGCATAGATAGAGCAGCAGTGTGGAGACGCCAGCAAAGGGGTTTTTTAATGGGTTGGCGCCGTTACTAGCGTATCCGCCCGCCGGTGTTCAGCTTCCGGTCAGGTTGAAACGCAGCGTCTAACGTGGAACCACGTGATAAGAAAAACCACGTGATGCCCACAAATACGGGGCGAAACCTGAGGTACGCAACATACCAATCTCCATAGTGAAGAGTGCATCAAGATGATACGTACAAAAGTAAGACCACGTGATGCGAGAATGCATCATACTAGCCTCCAAAAAAGAAGGGATCTGGGAATATAGTACGTATGGTGCACGCTCCAACTGGCGTAAACACACTCAATGTATGCTCAAAAAAATGCAGATTCACATAAAACACGAATACAGTGATAAAGTAATACTGATAGATAAAACAGTACACTAAAAGTATTGATACGATGAACTGTGATAATTATAGAACACAGAATTAATTATGGCACTTCCCGTGCCGATCGGCTGCTGTCACACTCAAATACATATATAAAAAGAGGCTAGCCAAATTACTGAATAGGAAACACTGAGACAATGGAATATTAAAGGAGAATACCCATAACTAAATAAAGCATGAAAATGTCAACCTTTCATTTAGTCCCCCCGGAGACTGAGATCGGAAGCGATAAATCCACTTGGCTTCTTTTTGAAGAATCTTCCGATCCCAGTCTCCTTGTCTAATGGGTAAAGGAATTACTTCAAGAGCAGAAAAGCGTAGGGACGAAGGATCACCACCATGACATTCAACCATATGGGTTGCTACGGGGGTGACCTTTTTATTAACAATATCGTTGATGTGTTCCAAAACCCTACGTCTGAGTTCACGTTTAGTTTTTCCAATGTAGTCCCTCGCACAGGGACATTGACAAATGTAGACAACTCCCTTCGTGCGACAGTTAATGAAGTCTCTGATGACAAAAAACTCATTGGTCACAGAACACCTAACATTCTTGGAGGGATGTATGAACTTACATGCCTTGCAGGAACCACATCTAAAGATTCCTTGAGGTTTCCTGTCAAGCCATGTGCCCTCTCTCGGGGGGGGGGGGATATAGTGACTAGTGTGACACCAATCGATCATGAAGACTTCTCCCACGTCAATAAGTAATGGTAGGGTTGGGAGAAATCACCACTGACAGATCAGAGTCCATAGTCAGAATTGGCCAATATGTTTTAAAAATGGCCTTCACCCTATCATTAGCCGAGTCAAAGGTGGAAATTAGGCGTATCAGATTGTCATCCTTGCACTCCTGTTTCCTGGGTATCAAAAGTTCACTCCTCGTTCTCGATTCAGCCCATTTAAAGGCATCTCTTAGGGTCGCCTATGGATAGCCCCTGTGTAGTAATCTATTTTGAAGTTTTCTGGATTCCACAAAAAAGTTCTCTAAATTGGAACAATTCCGACGCATACGTAGGTATTGTCCCCGTGGAATCCCCCTCTTAACCGAGAGAGGGTGATGACTAGACCAATGTAGGATATTATTGGTCGCCGTTTTTTTCCGGAAAACAGAGGTGACCAGTCTGTCATCCCTTTTAGTGATTTCAACATCCAAGAACGTTATGCATTCGGTTTGCAATTCATAAGTGAATGACAGTCCAACCTCATTCTTGTTGAGGGAATCAACAAAGGTAGCGAACTCCTCCGCACTGCCATCCCAAATCAGGAAAATATCATCTATGTAGCGGGTCCAAAAAAAGATCTTCGTATTCCACCAAATATCATAATCGGGGAACACCTCTTTGTCCTCCCACCAGCCCAGGAAGAGATTAGCATAAGTGGGGGCACACGGGCTCCCCATTGCTGTCCCCCTGAGCTGGTGGAAGAAGGACCCGCTAAACAGAAAGTAGTTATGGGTAAGGGTATATCGTAGAAGACTCAAGATGAATTCGTTATGGCATACGTACTGTGTTCCTCTAGCCTCAAGGAAATAGGACACGGCTAGAAGTCCCTTGTCATGTGGTATTGATGTGTATAGGGACTCCACATCTATGCTTGCTAGTATTTTAGTGGAGTCGACAGATATATGTTCAATTTTACGCAAAAAATCCATAGTGTCCCTAGTATAAGATGGTAAGGATGTAACGAAATTCCTAAGGACTTTGTCCAGATAAATACCACAATGGTGAGTTAAAGAATTAATACCCGAGACAATGGGGCGCCCTTTAAGGGGTGACAGCCCCTTATGGATCTTTGGTAAGCCATATAGCGTAGCGACTTGGGGTGTTTTAGCAAACAGAAATTCATATTCGGATTTAATGAGCACGTTCTTTTCCAAACCTTGCTTGAGAATTAGATCAAGTTCGAGTCTAAATTGTGAGGTGGGGTCAGACGGCAAGATTCTATAGCTATATTTGTCATTGAGAAGTTCCTTGACCATTTTCTGATATTGATTGTGGTCTAAGTATTACTAAGTTGCCGCCCTTATCAGAAGGTTTAATAACGATGTTTTTATCTACCTCTAGGTCCTCAAGGGCTCTAGACTCCTCAATGGTTAAATTTCGGCCAGTTGGTCTATTGACATCTAGATTTTCGAGTTCAGAGACCACTAGTCGTTGGAAGATATCTATATGTTCCGAGTTAACAGGGGGTGGTAGTCTAGTGCTTTTCAAGCGCAGTTTGGTAAACGGTCCTGTGCCCGGGTTCCTCGAGCCCTCCTCTGACAGTTCAAGCAAGGTTTGGAACTCAGGAAAATCCGAAAAACTCAGACCAAATTGTTCACAGGTCTGTTGGTTGGTATTCTGAAAAAAATTTATGCCATTTGAGTCTTCTACAGAAAAGATGAACATCCTTAACCCAATTAAATGTGTCAAAATTGGTCGTAGGCACAAAAGTAAGTCCTTTCTGTAAGACTCTCAGTTCACTGACCTTTAATATGCGGGATGACAAGTTAATAATCTGTAATTCATCTGTTAGGGGCGGGTGTCCCCATTCCTGTTGCGGTCCCTCAGCTGATAGGGAGCCTGGATGTTGCCTAAAAAAGGCACAGTGTTGGTGGTGCTGTAGGCAATAATAATGAGGATGACGGTCCATCCCCACTCTCGCCCCTGCCCCCCTTGCTTGCCCCATTTCTGCCACCTGTAAGGCGTTTTTTTCTTTGATTTAGAGATATTCTTCACAGGTAGATTGGTTATATGGGGTTTCGGATGTTCAGAGTCAGAAAGATCACACTCAGACGAGGAGATCTCTGACTCAGACTGTGGTTTAAAGTTGTAGGCCTTATTATCACGAAAATCACTCAGATCCCTAATGAATTGTCTATGTTTTCTTTCCTTTAACAGGTTTTGGAATTTTTCTACAGAGGTCTGGAGTGAAGATTCCCTTTTATTAAAATCAATATCAGATTGAAACTCTACTGGTGGAGTCTACCCATTATTTTGTATCCTACTATCCTTATTACTGTAGGGTTATTACAGGGCCATATCTAGGTACTTAGGTACGAGGACAGGGGATCCCTACCACTGAGGGAGACCCCTGGGCTGAGCCTTTTACGGAGGGCTACCTAGGGATAGCTTATTGTGGCTCCTGCCACATTTTATGACTATCCACCTGCTATCTTGGTCCTGTTGTATATATCTGTTTTTAATACACGTATATTTTGTTTACCAGTCTAAGGACTCACAATAAAGGTATCATATTACTGGGGGGCACAATGTGGGCATATTACTGGGGGGGCACAGCTGGTCATATTACTGGGGGCACATAACAGGGTACATTACTGGGGGCACATAACAGGGCATATTACTGGGGCACATAACTGGGCATATTACTGGGGGCACATAACAGGGCATATTACTGGGGGCACATAACAGGGCATATTACTGGGGGCACATAACAGGGCATATTACTGGGGGCACATAACTGGGGAATAATTACTGGTTACTGGGGCAGTAAGGGGACTGAGTGGGATTAGGTGTATAGTTATGTTTTGGGTGGAGTTAGAGGCGTGGCCTAGTGGCAAAAAAATTTACAGCACGATTTGTCCCTCTTTCTCCATTTCCAAAGTTGGGAGGTATGGATTAAGACCTGATGCTTGCCATCGTACTCCATCTCTCTGCACTGGGAAAGTTTGGTGACCACCATTGACACCACCATTACAGCTTTTCCAGATCTCTAACTATAGAGAAACACCCTCTTGACCATAACGATTCGTATGATGTTAAGAGACAAACTGTGTGAGCGGTAAGATGTCAGACATATTTGTTGCCACTCAGCTTTCCCAGAAACAGACACCATGCCCAGTTGTGTCATACTTGCAAGTTTTGACAAAGAATATTGGAAAGCAGGGGCGTAGCTATAGGGGGTGCATAGGTAGCAGTCGCTACCGGGCCCAGGAGCCTGAGGGGGCCAAAGACCCTTGTGCCACGTAAGAAAACACACAGAGAACTGAGGGAAGGGGGTCCCAAGCTTAACTCTTGCACCAGGGCCCGTGAGCCTTTAGCTACGCCCCTGTTGGAAAGTGTACAGGAAAGTGGTGCATGAATTGGTGTTGTGCAAATGCAAAAAAAGGGGGTCAGTCAGCACATCCAATGCACAGGTGCACGCTGCCATGACAAGAAACACAAAGGAAAAAAAAAACACAATGCAGCAAACACAAATAATGTACAATATTGTCATAGTCATAGAAACATTCTATTGCTAGTGCTACACTTATTTTGCAAAATTGAGATTCTTGGCAAATACATTTTGTACAAAATTATTTGGGCCTGTCTGCCAAACGTCAAGGCAATCTCTTTAAGACGGGAACCTAACACTAATTCCTACCTGTTGTGTGCCACAATGGCCACCATTAAATTCAGGGAGTGTTGGTTCCACATGCATGCTGGGTCCACTCTGCAAAAATGGCAAAGGCAGAGTGGACCTAGCATGCATGTGGAACCAAAACTCCCTGAATTTAATTGTGGCCATTATGGCACACAACAGGTAGGAATTAGTGTTAGGTTCCCGTCCTAAAGAGATTGCCTTGACGTTTGGCAGACAGGCCCAAATAATTTTGTACAAAATGTATTTGCCAAGAATCTCAATTTTGCAAAATAAGTGTAGCACTAGCACCAGAATGTTTCTATGACTATGGCAATATTGTACGTTATTTGTGTTTGCAGAGTGCTGCTGCATTGTGTTTTTTTTCCTTGGTGTTGTGCAAAGTCATGCAGCCTATGGCACATGACTGCTACAGTCTCTAATGGCTTACCAATAATGTAATCTCTGTGTTTAATTCCAGGTCCTTTGATATTATGACTATGACTTAAATTACTTAATGTAATTTAGGTATTGTAATACATGCACTGTGCCTGGTTGTCCAGTAGGTGGCAGGGTATCTGACAGAGACAGCTCTTTAGATAGAATGGAACTTACCATTCCATTCTCCACCCTGATGGGCAGAAGCGAGCTAGTCATTCCTACCAAGGGAGGGGTTGCATGAAGCTATAGTCAGTCAAGAGTAAAACTGAGAGTCGGAAGGTGATGAGAAGCACCCTGACTCCTTACTGTTTACAGACACTGTATTACAAGGGTGTGAACAGCCAAAGGCACCCCACTCAAAGGTACCAGAACTGTCAGAAAGTCCAGCTACCAGACCAAAGCCAGAGTCTAGCACAGCAGAGAAAGATAAAGCAAAGTGTCCAAGCTGACCTGCCAGGGCACCCCAAAACCTAGTGGATCCAAGAGAAAGACCAAATATTGTCAGGATTCAAGTTAATTCAAGTAAAGCTGTTGAACTTTATAAAGTCTGGACTCTTACTCCACCAACTATCACTCTCCCCTTTATTGCTGCGGAGCCTAACCCTGGGAAGCAATGGTATCCAGGTAGGAGCACCGTGACACGCACTCCTGGTGCCCAGGAGTGAAGAGGACTGCCCGAGTGGTCAAGTAGGTGCTCCTCTGTCTATCTGCTGCCACCCAGCTTTCCTAGAAACATATAACATAAGAAGAAGTCGAGCAGCAGAGGACGAGCCAAGGACTTACACGTATTGTCTTATTTCCGGAGAGACGCTCTTCAGTTTCTTCAGCGTATTTTCATTCTACTCCTTAAACTTCAAGGAAACGAGTTTATTAGCAAACCTGCTGCCAGTCTGGGAGACGTATTTGTTATGCCATCCATGTGAGCGGAGTCATCTTATAGTCAGTAATTATGTGACTCATTAATCATCGATGACAGTCTTTGTGAGTCTTTAAATGAAAATTATAGGCACAAGTTGATGGAAGAGGCTCATATGAAGCTGACGTCTCGCGGATAACGGCACATGTTCCTCTTATAGCAGGCAAATGTTCATGAGTCTGATCGGTAACTAATATGTAACTGCCTCCATGAATAAGAAAAAATGCAAATTTCCTTTAGTCTGGCTGCAGGAAATTAGCAAAGAGCAGGTCCTGATCTGGAGGACTTAACACGCCCTTGTGTTACATGGTCACCCATTCATTAGACTGCACGCCATGTAATTCCACATTTGTCCTGCAGAGGTCACTGTAGGAGAAACATGCAGCTACCCACCGCTTCCTTAGCTGTATTGTGCGATCACCTGATTGACGGCTCTTAAAGGGGTTATCTCATGATTAATGTAAAAAATTAAAATCAGACATCATATAGTACATGATGATCTCTTTCTAACAAAGCTCGAACCAGCCCTGTACCTCACATGGATCCGGAGATCTCCCCATTCATTGCTCTGTTAGATTTATATCAAGCTGACAGCTCAAGGGGAGTGTCTTTTCTGCTGCAGCTCAGGGGTGTGTCCATGCTCTCCCTATGACACCTCAAGAGGCATGTCTCAGCTCTCCCTATCACAGCTCAGGGGGCGTGTCCATGCTCTCCCTATCACAGCTCAGGAGGCGTGTCTCAGCTCTCCCTATCACAGCTCAGGGGGCATGTCCATGCTCTCCCTATCACAGCTCATGAGGCGTGTCCATGCTCTCCCTAACACATCTCGGGAAGCAATTGAAGGATGAAACTGAGCATGTGCGGCCTTCTCAGTGAGCAGGTCAAAGAAATAAGAAAAATAACCAGCAGGTGGCACTATACCGATACATTTTATTGAATAACTCTGTGGTTACACAAAATTTTGAATTACATACAATTACAAAAGTATTCAGATCTGGGTGCTGGTTTGAAAACTGTAGAATATTTTTCATGGGACGTCCCCTTTAATAAATTTTTTTAATGGCCTGGTATAAAGCCTTTAATACATTCCCTCTTTTATGTTTGAATTCCTCACCAAGACCTCTGCTTGCTGTCTAGACATGGTTGGCTACTGCTGTGTTTTAGCAGGATTGACGACACTGAAAGCTGGATATTCTGTTATCCAGTTACTCTCTGCACGGTTAAGATGCATCTTTCAGGATAATGGTACATGGTCGGCCTAATGAATTGTAAGACGAGGCAGCTGTTTACATCGTGTACATAGGAAATGATTGGCTATTAGGGAACCCATAGGCCATAACGGGCGTGCCAGCAGTATCGCTCCTAACATTAACAGGTAACAGGTGGCACTACAATATTGTAATATAACACTGTGCTCTATAGGAGTATAGTCGTTACACCTGGATGCAGATACTCACATACATATTTCTTACAGGTACTGTACTGATGGAGCATATAGTGCACAAATACAGGTGCCATTAGTATAGAAATACAGAACATAAATGACAGGTCCATGTATAAATAACACTGCCATACCAAGTGTAAATAATACAGCCATACCATGAATGTATAATACAGCCATAACATGTATAAATAATACAGCCATAACATGAATGTATAATACAGCAATACCATGTACAGTATAAATAACACTGCCATACCAAGTATAAATAATACAGCCATACCATGTACAGTATAAATAATACTGCCATACCAAGTGTAAATAATACAGCCATGACATGAATGTATAATACAGCCATAACATGTATAAATAATACAGCCATACCAAGTGTAAATAATACAGCCATACCATGAATGTATAATACAGCCATAACATGTATAAATAATACAGCCATACCAAGTGTAAATAATACAGCCATACCATGAATGTATAATACAGCCATAACATGTATAAATAATACAGCCATACCATGTACAGTATAAATAACACTGCCATACCAAGTGTAAATAATACAGCCATACCATGAATGCATAATACAGCCATACCATGTACAGTGAATGGATCAGCATCTGTGATGCAGTGCACAAACGGACAATGCCTGTATATTGCGGTCCTGCTGTTTACAGGCCACAATACGGGCACTGTCCAACAATGGCCGTGTGTATGAGGCCTTATTGGCCGGAGATCCTGGCAGCACTGTCTACATGCAGTCATTACTCTCATTTGGGGTCCCTGAAAACTAAAATATACAATAAAGCAGATATGACTGTGCAATAATATTCTGCAGCTATAATAAACCGCTGTGTCCCATTGGGGGAGGGCGGTGTCACATTTACAGATGTCTGCTCATTTACAGTTTATTAATACCATCAGACGGCGTCTTTAGGCACGGGGCACGGGGATGAGTGACAGCTCAGCCTCCGTATTGATTATCTTTTCTGTCTCCAGTCTCCTATGATGGAGTAATTCCATACACGGCGCTGACTCTGATAGATTTTATTGGATCATCACCTGAAATACCGACTTATGAGATCTTAAAAGGTCGCTCTCACAGCGCCGGCCAGGAAGAATTTGCTCTAAGACGTAATCAGATCACACCTCGTCAGGACGTTCCCTTTGTGATATAATGAGATGGGAGAAGTATTGGGATCTGGATAATAATCTAATTAAGACGTCGATGACACAAATAAACCCGGCTTCTGTGGAAGCGTCCGAAAACCGTCTGCCGGGCCCCTCGTCACACCGGCCGGTGGTAACATACACTGTCGACCACAGAAACAAAAAAGACAAAAAGACAAAAAAGGTACCAGACTTGGGGACTTGGGATGGAAAACCATAGAGACATCTCATCCGGCTGCTTGGGGAGGGTTGACCCATTCCAGGCTTAGGACTAACACAGTGACGTGGTCCCAATGGGCTCCAAGAATAGAGAAACTTCTCAAGCATTGGAAAAGGACCAGCAGCACCAGGACCTCTTGTAGCTGGTTAGGAGTGTGCTAGTGTCAGGCAGCTTCAGAAAGGGACTTCATTTTCAGTTGAGGCCAGTTCTCTAAGTATAACATTGATACCCCCAGATCTGAATTATGGTTGGTGGAGTTCCTTGGCCATAAAATTTGGTGGGGACCCTCATAGCACCTGGAGCCCAGACCACCCAACCCCTTAGAGCAGCCCCATATACGGAAGGTCAAATATATGACCACCCTTCTCCACTTCATTCTGTCAAAGCTATGGAGTTTTGGACCACCAAATAGTCATTAAGGAGCCTCCATTATAAGAAGAAATGGAGGTCCCAGAGAAGAGCAGTGGACTTCGGAGGTTACCGAAGTCAGGAAGCTCCATAAAGGAGCCTTATGTTCATCTGAATTATGGTTGGTGGATCTGAATTATGGTTGGTGGAGTTCCTTGGCCATAAAATTTGGTGGGGACCCTCATACCACCTGGAGCCCAGACCACCTAACCCCTTGCGGCAGCCCCATATAGGGAAGGTCAAATATTCGACCACCCTTCTCCACTACATTTTATGGAAGCTATGGAGATTTGGACCACCAAATAGTCATTAAGGAACCCCTATTTTAAGAAGAAACGTTGGTCCCAGAGAAGAGCAGTGGATTGGTAGCACCTCCAGTGGTTAGGAGTGTACTGATGTCAGGAAGCTCCATAAAGGAGTCTTATGTTCATCTGAATTATGGTTGGTGGATCTGAATTATGGTTAGTGGAGTTCCTTGGCCATAAAATTTGGTGGGGACCCTCATACCACCTGGAGCCCAAACTACCCAACCCCTTACGGCAGCCCCATACACGGAAGGTTAAATATTCGACCACCCTTTTCCACTGCATTCTATGGAAGCTATGGAGATTTGGACCACCAAATAGTCATTGAGGAACCCCCATTTTAAGAAGAAATGGAGGTCCCAGAGAAGAGCAGTGGATTGGCAGCACCTCTAGTGATCAGGAGTGTACTGATGTCAGGAAGTTCCATAAAGGAGCCTTATTTTCCTCTCTGCTATGAAGCCTGTTCTCTCTGTATGCCATTGAGGTCCCCAGATCCGGAGCTACTATTTTCAACACTTGCACCCCTATTCGTGGTATGCTTTAAGCCCCACCAACATCTACTCTGGATACCCACTTTGTGACCCTTTTTCGTGGGACAATCCCTCAAAAACTCACAAGAGGCCATTGGCATTCTTTGGGAGTTATGGAGATAGCCGAGCCACTGAATGCCTTAGACACTGGATAGTTAGTGAATCCCCATTTTCCAGAGATGTGGAGGTCTCAGAGTTGCAGTGGGATGACAGCACCTCCTGTTGAGGTGGTTAGTAGTGTGCTGGTGTCAGAAAGCTCCATAAAGGGTCCTTATTTTCATCTTTTCTATGAGGTTTCTTCTCTGAGTATGCCACTGGTGTTCTTAGGTTACAGTTGGTGGAGATCCAAAGGAATACATTTTGGTGGGAACCCTTGATCCCAGGCTACCTGATCCCTTAAAGAAGACACATATAGCAGAGAAGGCCAGGCCTGGGCAAGAAGGGTGGGTGATGGAGCCCCCCCCCCCATTGGATGCCAAGTTGGTGCAAACCTTGGAGTATGTGTCTCTTATGCCTGTCCTATGACTCAACCCTGGATATTTTTCATTCCTCTAGATTTACCACTAAGAACCCCAAGAATGGATAAGGCAAATATGCAACAATACCTGGTTTTACCACCACCACATATTCGTACATTCACCACCACTAGGATGCCAAACCGGCCTCCAACGCCAAGAGCTGCTCTAGACATGGCTCCCGGCTCTAGTCAACAGTGAAGTGTCCTCAAATGGGGATCCATCAAAATTATCTTACATCACAGGGGTATCAAAACATAGCAGCCCCTCTTATTGTTGTATTTCTGCTCTGCTCTAGTGGAAAATGGTACAGCATTGACGGTGTGGTTGGTTTATAGCCTCTTGAGGAGCAGAGCCTGGATGCAGTTATAAGTCGTAAGCTTGTAGAGTAAGAGGTATATGGTGGCTATTATGGTTAGCAATGAATCCATGCATCCTTGCTACTGCTGATCCTTAAAGCTCTGGCGTTTATAGGCATCTTTATGGTGTTAGAAGAGATACCTTATCTGTGCCCACTCACTACCTGGCCTTTACAGGAGCTGCCAGGCGCTAGGGCTATTAGCACTAAGTACATCTCCTGAGATGAGGCTAAGTCCTTGGCATGTCAGGCTGTTTACCAATCTCTCACATCCCCTTAAACAAACCTTTCCCGTTTGTCTCATCCATCCTAATTCTCTCTGATTACCTGCCGCTCCCCAGGGGATAGCTTTATCCTCACTGGCAGATCCCATCCTGACGCCTCCATCATTCTCCTACAAGGCACAGCTTATTGCTTGTGCGAATAGCTCCAATCAGGGGAGAGTTACGAGCAACGTTGGGGGGGGGGGGAGTGAGACGGGAGTCGGAGGAAGCCTTTAGGGACTGCGGCTTTCCTGGAATTGTTCTCAATGACGGTTTTATAAATTGCCACATAAAGAAGGGTCTGTTTTTTTATCCGTTTTATCTCCTCTCCCTCGTACCATTTACCCTCTGCTCAGGAAGGCAATAAGGCCTCTTAACGGTTGGATTGCCACTAGGTCACCGTGACTTTATCCCTTCCTATCTGACAATGGATTTTTACTTAACTTTCATTTGGGGCACAGAATAGGAACAGTCTACAATAATCAATGTTTACTCTCCTGCTCGAAGTCATCATCAAGGTGGGAAAGCCGCCGAAGATTGTCTGTGATGAGCCGGGATTAAGGACACATCTGATCAGTTATGTCATGTGAAATAGGGACTTGATGGGACTTTGGCTGTTTCCTGCCTTCCCGTAATGTCACCATTCATCCAGTCTCCACCATGTCCTCATTTATCATCTTTCAACCATATGGTCTTCTTGCCTATGTCTACCACTGCACTCACCACTAAGTCACACCTAAGGATGAGCAAATCGATTCTACCGGTTCGGAAATCTTCCCGAATTTCCCAAACAGGTTAGATCCTAATGAACCCAAGTTTTTTGTGATTCATTTCCAGAGAGAAAACGATAAAGAGAGAGAAAGAGATCTTTCTCATTACGGAGAGCGCCTAGTATACATAGTATCTGTGCGCAGTATTGTAAGCCAAGCAACAGTCCTCTGGATTTCTGGGAAAGATATTCAAATGAGCTTTCTTAACTGTCTCTCTCTCTCTCATCATAGAGTCTTTCCAGAAAATATATGTTGTAGGAGACCAACGAGTGTTATATGCCAACTTTCAGGACAACTAAAGCATATTTGACTCAGGAACAATTTCAAAAAATTTGCTCACAACCCTCCCAATCACTTCAATCTCCACCATGGCACCATCCCTTCAATCCAATCATGTCACCATCTGTCCCATCTCAATTATATCTCTGTTTTGCCTATCTCCATCAATTCACTACTTCTTCAGTCTCTACCCTGTCACTACTACTCCACCATGGCATACCT
This sequence comes from Rhinella marina, assembly GCA_900303285.1. Classification (NCBI taxonomy): domain Eukaryota; kingdom Metazoa; phylum Chordata; class Amphibia; order Anura; family Bufonidae; genus Rhinella; species Rhinella marina. The sequence goes on from ONZH01003380.1 coordinate 78,078, forward strand.
CCCAACTTGGTAAATGAGTAAAGAGGGACACATTGTGTGGCGCACGAAGCACTAGGCCACGCCTCTAACTCTGCCCCAAAACATAACTATACACCTAATCCCACACAGTCCCCTTACTGCCCCACATAGTAAATATTCCCCAGTTATGTGCCCCCCAATAATATGCCCAGCTGTGCCCCCAGTAATATGCCCTGTTATGTGCCCCCAGTAAAATGCCCAGCTGTGCCCCCCAGTAATATGCCCTGTTATGTGCCCCCAGTAAAATGCCCAGCTGTGCCCCCCAGTAATATACCACATTGTGCCCCCAGTAATATGCCCAGCTGTGCCCCCAGTAATATGCCCTGTTATGTGCCCCCAGTAAAATGCCCAGCTGTGCCCCCCAGTAATATGCCCACATTGTGCCCCAGTAACTTGCCCACATTGTGCCCCACCAGTAATATGTTGTCCCCCCCCCAGTAATATGCCCACATTGTGCCACTGACAGAAAGTTAAAAAAATAAACACCATATACTTACCTTCTTCCTACCAGCATCTGCAGGAGCACCAGGACATCGGTTGATCTGGTCTGTGGAGGGGGCAGGGCCAAGGCTGATGTCGGCTCCACCCCCACCCAGAACAGAGGTATGGAGAGCCTGCAGGGGGAACGGAAGGGATGATGAAGCAGGCAGCCGATGCCGGCTGTCTGCTTCATCATAATACAGGCAACTGTCTCTGCATCCTATGGACGCAGAGACAGCTGCCAGAAAGCGGGACATACCTCCCCCATACCGGGACAGCCACTGCAATCCGGGACTGTCCCGCTGGATCCGGGACGGTTGGGAGGTATGCCGTGGCACCTCTGCTTCAACCAACATTCCCATCTCAACAATATCTACATCCTTTGAACCTTCACCATGTCACCATCTACTCATTTTCCCTAGGTCACATCCTTCTTATTTTGACCACATGTCCATATTGCCTATCTCCACCACCTAGCCCATCTCCATTAGGTCACCTACCTGTGTACCTCATACCCCAATCACTTCAATCTCAATGCCCAATCCATACCATCTCAATCATATCTCCATTTTGCCTATCTCCACCAATTCACCACTTTCTTTACCATGTCACCGCCTCTTTTAGTCTCCATCATGGTACCACTTTTTCAACCTCCATACTGTCACCACCATCTCAAAAATGTCTCCATCCTGCATAAAGTATCTCCACCATGTCACCATTTACTCATCTCCTCTACCTCATTCCCCAGTCTCTTCAATCTCCACCACTATGCTTCTCATCTTGACTATCTGACCACCATTTTGCCATATAACCCAATCTATTCAGTTCACGTCCAGATTTCCACCATGGCACAATTCTATTAACCTCCACTATGTCATCCATCTCCTCGCAACCAAGCACGGTCGGGGATTTCACGGATCGTCCCGGACCGTGTTCCACGGAAATGTGAATTTCGCTTAACATGGGATTTTCCCAGCTGAACCTCAATGTTATTTTAAGTAGTGAGGATAAGCAGCTGCCAGGCTCTTCTTCAGCTGCTTATCCCTGGTGTACACAAAATGATCCAATTGAAGTCCTCATTGAAGGATCACCAGGACGGCTGGATTTAAGAAGGCATCTTTGGGTAAGATGCAGTGTTTTTTGTCAGGCAGGTTTCACACATAGCATTTTCTGGAAAAAACAGCTGCAATTTTTTATGCAAATTTTGATGGGAAAGCGTGAAGTGCATGAGAAATGTAAAGCAAGGTCTTCTACTTCTCCTTTTCTGGATCCACTCCTGGCTTTGGCTAAAAAAGAAACTGCATCAAACAGCAGCATGACACAACCACAGATGTAGCAGTGCTGAATTTGTCACTGTCAATTTTTCTTTGGTGCAATAAAGTAACAATTAAAGAAGAACTTATTCCATGTCCTGCTAGAAATGTACATGATGTAATCTGTAGTGAATGTCATTTTCTTACCAGTGTCTGTATTTGTGAGTTATATCTCCCTGATGTTTCTCATCTGTGTCATGTGACCAGCAATCAGACTCACCAAATAACACAGCATCTTATGTGTGAACAGGAAGTCTAATTCTCTATGTATTCCTATGGGAGCCTCACTTTCAGTCTCATAGGAATGAATAGAGAAGTAACTGGCTTCCTGTCCTGGGTCAGTTGGAGGTCAGGGAGTTGGTCACATGACCCAGCTACAATTAGAAGAGAGGGGATAACTCACAAATACAGTCTCTGATATGAAGATGACAATTACTATATATTACATCATGCAGCTTTCTAACAGGTCAGAGAATAAAAACTTTTGCAGGAGTTCTTCTTTAAGGCAGTGGTGTTGCCTGCTGCAGTACTATGTAAAACCAGCGCATTGTGTTAAATACTCACTCAACTCTGCTACATCTGTATATGAAGAAGCACAGGTAGAGTCCTGAGTCACAGCTGGCTGATTCCTTGCACATAGAAGCACAGGTTCTGGGGATGATAATATTGAAGGGTCAGAGGAAGAAGTAGGAGACACCCCCAGCCCCCCCCCCCATTACTACAAGTTGGAGTCAACACTGGAGATATTACTCCTCGAGGGCAGCAGACTGCGTCTTTCCATCCAGAAATAAAGAATCACTTTCCTCAATGATGAGTTTGTTTTCCAGCTGCCCCCAAGAGAATGAAAATCCAGCACTGGAAATACTGCAGCCGTGAGACAGATGGGCCAAAGAAGCATTAAGGAGAGGATGCGAGCGCCGCTGATAAACATCACTTGTAATCGTTCAGCTGGGACTCTCTCATTTACAAGAAGACTTCGGAGTTTAGAGAGCCTGGAATAAAATCCAAAGCGGGAGACTGCGCCAAATGCGAGCTCGTACGAAACGCGGATCAGGTGTCAGCGCCACTTTGGCAACGCTGACACTGGTTTATATTTCCACTACGATGGATTAGCTGATTGTATCCTAAGGAATAATCCACCAGATAAACCCACGGCTAACACTAAGTGATCAGGATGACTACACCGAGGGGTATAACCACCATCAGGCATCACTTTATAGTTCTCATAGAAAACTATTCGACATATAAAGTGGAGTCACTATATACACACATTGCAGTACTTATCCTGTACTGATCAATGCTCCAGAGCTGCACTCACTATTCTGCTGGTGCAGTCACTGTGTACATACATTACATTACTTATCCTATACCAATCCTGAGTTACATCCTGTATTATACTCCAGAGCTGCACTCACTATTCTGCTGGTGCAGTCACTGTGTACACACATTACTTATCCTGTACTGATCCTCAGTTACATCCTGTATTATACTCCAGAGCTGCACTCACTATTCTGCTGGGGCAGTCACTGTGTACATACATTACTTATCCTGTACTGATCCCTAGTTACATCCTGTATTATACTCCAGAGCTGTACTCACTATTCTGCTGGTGCAGTCACTGTGTACATACATTACTTATCCTGTACTGATCCTGAGTTACATCCTGTATTATTCTCCAGAGCTGCACTCACTATTCTGCTGGTGGAGTCACTGTGTACATACATTACTTATTCTGTACTGATCCTGAGTTACATCCTGTATTATACTCCAGAGCTGCACTCACTCTTCTGCTGGTGCAGTCACTGTGTACATACATTACTTATCCTGTACTGATCCTGAGTTACATCCTGTATTATACTCCAGAGCTGCACTCACTCTTCTGCTGGTGCAGTCACTGTGTACATACATTACTTATCCTGTACTGATCCTGAGTTACATCCTGTATTATACCCCAGAGCTGCACTCACTATTCTGCTGGTGCAGTCACTGTGTACATACATTACATTACTTATCCTGTACTGATCCTGAGTTACATCCTGTATTATACTCCAGAGCTGCACTCACTATTCTGCTGGTGCGGTCACTGTGTACATACATTACTTATACTGTACTGATCCTGAGTTACATCCTGTATTACAGAACAGCATTTATGACTGCAAGCTTCAGAGCTGTAATCCCCCAGCATTACGCCAGTGTTTGCACAGAGCTTGCTCTGGTGATTTGATTCTGGGCAGAGTCATATTCACACCAGACATCTCATGTAGGAAAATCAATCAAGATGCAAGGTCTACTGCAACCACTTCACCCCTTATAGTGCCTCTCCCGCGGTTTTGAAACTACTACTCCCAGCAACAACAACGTTAACTGTGGGTGGAACAAATGGACGAAATTAAACTTCTCCTGTGTGACTATTACACTGTACCAAACCTGCTGTGCAGTCAGATTCATGGCTTGTTCACATGACTGTATGTATTTTGCAGTCCGCAAAAACGGATCCGCAAAAAATACAGATGATGTTCGTGTACATTCCGTATTTTGCGGAACGGAGCGGCTGGCCCCTAATAGAATAGTCCTATCCTTGTCTGTCATGCGGACAATAATAGGACATGGTTCTATTTTTTTGCGGAACGGAAATACGGACATACGGAAACGGAATGCACACGGAGTACCTTAGTTTTTTTTTGCGGACCCATTGAAATGAATGGTTCCGCATACGGTCCGCAAAAAAACGGAAAGAAAAATATGATCGTGTGAACGAGCCCTCAATAGGAGGGACTGCACTCTGATTCCTGGATCCACGGGATATGAAATTATTCTCTCACCAGTATGTACGTATGTACACTGTTTCTCCGCTGTGCGAGACGCTGAGCTCAACAGGTTGTATATTCCCGATACAACCATGGAAAATCAGATTTTCACCCTGCCAGTGTGGAGCGGGTAAAACGAGAGCGGCCTGCGCCAACCTGAACTGAGAGCTGGAGAAAACTCAGCCCCAATATAATGCACAAGGTGGTGATACGTGGGGGGGTCAAAATGCATCAATGTATTGTATATGGTGCTAATATATGAGGGTCAAATGTATTAGTAATTGCCCAGTGTTGATATGGGGTCAAATGCATCAATGTATCAATATGGGGTAATAAGGGTCAAATGTATCAGTATTGCACACAGTGCTGATATCTGGAGGTCAAAATGCATCAATAACTGCCCCCGAAACATTCAGCTACATACAGTTAGGTCCAGAAATATTTAGTCTGAGAGAGTGATTTTGACTAGCGACAGGAGTGGGGGTTGTGAAGAAGTTGCTTGGGGGTGGGGGGTGGGGCATTCAAAAATTTGCTGTTACTTCTAGTTACTTCCGCTGCCCATGGACATCACCAAGCGCTGGGTTTCCTCCTTTTGATGCTTTGCCCGGCCTTTACTGCTGGTGTCTTCTGTTGTTGCTTGTTTGTGGGTCTTTCTGTCTTAAAGGGGTATTCCCATCTCAGGCATTGTCTGATGGGGGCATATCGCTAGGATACGCCCCCATTGTCTTATAGGTGCGGGTCCCACCTCTGGGACCCACACCTACATCGAGAACGAAGCGGGGAGCCCTGTGCCTGGAGGACCCCAGCCACCACCATGCGCAGCCCCCCGCTGCGCTCATAGAAATGAATGGGAGCACAGCCCGCATGTACGGCCACCGCTCCCATTCATTTCTATGTAGCCGATGGAAATAGCCAAGTAAGCGCTTCGGCTATCTTCGGTGGCCCCATAGAAATGAATGGAGGACAGCTGCGCATGCGCAGTGCGCCCTCCTTCACTTCGGGGGCTCCGTTCTGGATATAGGTGCTGGTACCAGCAGTACCACCCGCACCTATAAGACAATTGGGGCATATCCTAGCGATATACCCTCATTGTCTGAGATGGGAATAATCCCTTTAAGTTTGGACTTAAGCAAGTGAAATGCATGCTGGATCGGGATGATTGACTCGGCCATTGCACAATATTCCACTACTTTGGCTTAAAAAACTCCTGGCTTGCTTTCGCAGTATGTTTTGTGTCCATCTGTACAGTGAAGCTTTATCTAATCACCCTTGATGCATTTGGTTGAATCTGAGTAGAAGGTCTATCCCAGTAGACTTCAGAATACATCATCGATAAACACTAGTGACCCGGTGCCATTGGCTGATTCATGGTTTGCACCTTGTGGTGAACCCTCTGGATTTGCTCTCATGAAGTCTTCTCCTTATGGTAGACTTAGATACTCATACACCTTCTTCCTAGAGAGTGTTCTTCACTTAGGTGGTTGTCGCGAAGGGGTTTTTCTTCACCGTGGAAAGGATTCTGCGATCATCCACCACTGTTGTCTTCTGTGGACATCCAGGCCTTTTGAGTTCCCGAGCTCACCAGTGCGCTCATCATAATGTACCAAATTGTTAATTTGTTGGCTTCTAACATTTCCACTATCTCTCTGATGGGTTTCTTCTTTTTGTACAGCCTACCGGTGGTCTGTTTCACTTCCATTGAGAGCTTCCAAATACAAAACCACACCTGAAATCAGCTCCAGACCTTTTACTTGCTTAATTGATGATGGCTTAATGAGGGAATAGCCCATGTAGCCCATAAAGTAGCTTTTGAGATAATTGTCCAATTACCTTTGGGCTGTAATTCCTAAACCCTTCCTTCAATTAGGTTGTAAATACCCTCAAATCAAATCTGAGACTTTGCACTTTAGGCCCACACTGATTATATAACTGTATCTTTAAAATGCCAAAACTTGTGTCACTGTCCAAATATTTCTAGACCTAACTATATTTCCATGCAGCAATGTATCGGACAGTATAATTCATTTAATATGGCATCCAATAATCCAGATTAGCTGGTAATCCAGAATTTGTTTCAGCATAAAAATCCAATCTGAGATGGATTGGGACTGGTCAGTTATACAGGAAATGCTTATACAGTCTCTGGGGTTGTCACATTTATAAGTAAATGTAAATAAATAAGATTGAAATAAAACAATATTTTGCTCATTTGTGCCTTATGTTGTTTTTTTGGCCCAATATTCTGTGTTAATTTTTCACATCTCTTTACAGTGGTCCGTATTCTGTTTTTCTAATACAGAGCTCCAAATCCCCTGTACAGACCTAATGGTAGATGCTAAAATTGTGTCTGTCTGCAGTCACCACTAGAGGGAGCGTATAAGCTTACTGCACACACTGAACTTAAGAACAATGCAATGAGCTCCCTCTAGTGGTGACTGCAGAAAGATAGCATTTTATGATTTACTTTTAGGTCTAGGTTCATATCTCTTTATAGTGGGCCATACTCTTTTTTTATTTTTATACAGAGCTCCAAATCCCCGATACAGACTTAACAGTAGAAAATCCTGGCTGTCTGCAGTCACCATTAGAGGGAGCATATGGGATTACTGCAGCACAGTGCCTCAGTGGTTAACACTGGTGCCTTGCGGCACTGGGGTCTTGGTTTCAAATCCGAACAAGGACAACATCTGCATGGAGTTTGTATGTCCTCCCCTTGTTTGAGTGGGTTTCCTCCGGGTTCTCCAGTTTCCTCCCACACTCCAAAGACATACTGATAGGGAATTTAGATTGTGAGGCCCATTGATAGGGAACTTAGATTGTGAGCCCCATTGATAGGGAACTTAGATTGTGAGCCCCATTGATAGGGAACTTAGATTGTAAGCCCCATTGATAGGGAACTTAGATTGTGAGCCCCATTGATAGGGAACTTAGATTGTGAGCCCCGCTGTAAAGCGATGCGGAATATAGTAGCGCTATATAAGTGTATAAAATAAATAAATACACTGAACTTAAGAACCATGCAGTGAGCTCCCTCTAGTGGTGACTGCAGGTAGATGGCATTTAATGATTTACTTTTAGGTCTATGCAGGGGATTTGGAGCCATTAGTAAAATTGTTTTGAAGAAAAAAAAGGAGTGGACATTCAGGGGGCTCCTGGGCCCGGTAGTGAAGGCTACCTGTGCACCCCCTATAGCTACGCCCCTGGCCCAATGCATATCAAATAAATCTTGAGGAATTTGTTTCCCTTGACATCAGTGAACTGAATTGTCATGACATCTTTATGCTCCACCCCTGACCTGCCTATAGGACCTCCCAGGAATAGCCACTTGCATAAGCACCGCCCCTGAGGCACATTTTGCAGTCCAATTCTGCAAAAACTAGCTTGTTGAGAGGTCTGATAGCAATACCATACTTAAAATGACATGCTGGAAGTTTCACAATCGCTGGGATGCCGCAGGTAGCAATTCACTGCAATAAGACAACGTCCTGCAGATATTCCCCACCCCCGCTATCCTAGACATGGTTGAAATTGCAGTATAAGCAGAACTACCCAGGCAGCTTTAATACATGGACTGTGTCGCTGCGGATGTTTATTACGATCCTGTGTGTGATTATTATTACGTTCGGTTTTATGCCGTATTTGCTCAGGTTCTTGCTTTACCAGCCAGGGATTTATGCGACGTGCTTAGATCTGTCCACAGACAGTAATTGAGGGCCCTGCTGTTCCCGGGGACGTTTTTATTAAAGGGGCGCTGTGTATTTGCATCTCGCTTTGATTATATTTTTGCATTGACTTTCGGAGCGGCCTGATTATAAGGGATGGATTCGGCAGTAACCGCTCATTACACTCCTCAGTTATTACCGGGGGCAGCATTAACCAGCCGCAAGACATCTGCCTGGTGAGCGCGTTATAAGACTATCGGTGCCGCCGTAAAAAAACGTTAAAAGGCATGGATTACTTTTGATGATTCCAGGAGGCCCCGTAAACTGCAGATACAGACTGACGATAATTGCATGTTGTGGATTAACATGTATATTTATTTTACCCATAATCCCCTGCACTGTAAAGGGGATTAAAGGAATGCTTTTCCTGATCATTTGGGTTTATGAATAAAATTCCACAATTACAGTAAAGACTGACACATAAATGGAAAAGTACATAGGAGAGAGGGGGATACAAATGCAATGGACTGCCCTTAGTGGTTGTCACCCATCCTTTGTTACGTGTGCAGATTACGGTTTGTCTATACCGTGGCTATTGTGAACAATTAGGTTTCCCAGTCCTGTGGCTATTGCTTCCAACATTGGAAACTTCATTCATATCTGATGTCTGGGATGGTGGGGGATGGGTGCCTAATTCATATAGTATAGAGTATAGACACATCATTAAAGGGAATGTTCAGGATTGGGCATCGCAGCTCAGCTGCACTGAACTCAATGGCACTGATCTGCAGTACCACACGCCACCTGTAGCAAGGTGTGGCGCTGTTTTTGGAAGAAAGCAGTCATATTTTTCTAACACTGGACAAGTCACTTAAAAGATGTGGGGGTACAGAGAGGGGTGAGTACATAGCTTTAAATTCTGGTGATGGAGGAAAGGGGCATAGATATGTGGTGCACTGTGAAGGTGTTTACAAGCTTTTCAGGTGCTGTCTTGTCCCATAACAGCATCAGCCACAGTACCCTCATAATAGTGTGAACCTGGAAATGTGTCCTTATAATAGAACCAAGACTGTAATAGTGCCCCAAAAACAGAACCAGGCTGCACCACCGAATAGAGCCAGCCTGCAACATTGTATCTATAATAGGACCAGCCTGCAACATTGTGTCTATAATAGGACCAGCCTGCAACATTGTGTCTACAATAGGGCCAGCCTGCAACATTGTATCTATAATAGGACCAGCCTGCAACATTGTGTCTATAATAGGACCAGCCTGCAACATTGTGTCTATAATAGGACCAGCCTACAACATTGTATCTATAATAGGACCAGCCTGCAACATTGCATCTATAATAGGACCAGCCTGCAACATTGTATCTATAATAGGACCAGCCTGCAGCATTGTATCTATAATAGGACCAGCCTGCAGCATTGTATCATATAGCCAGCCTGCATTGTGTCTATAATAGGACCAGCCTGCAACATTGTATCTATAATAGGACCAGCCTGCAATTGTATCATAATAGAACAGCCTGCAACATTGTATCTATAATAGGACCAGCCTGCAACATTGTATCTATAATAGGACCAGCCTGCAGCATTGTATCTATAATAGAACCAGCCTGCAACATTGTGTCTATAATAGGACCAGCCTGCAACATTGTATCTATAATAGGACCAGCCTGCAACATTGTATCTATAATAGAACCAGCCTGCAACATTGTATCTATAATAGGACCAGCCTGCAGCATTGTATCTATAATAGGACCAGCCTGCAACATTGTATCTATAATAGGACCAGGCCTGCAACATGTGTCTAAATAGGACAGCTTGCATTGTGTCTATAATAGGACCAGCCTGCAACATTGTATCTATAATAGGACCAGCCTGCAACATCTATAATAGGACCCAGCCTGCAACATTGTATCTATAATAGCCAGATGCCAGCCTGCAACATTGTATCTATAATAGGAACCAGCCTGCAGCATTGTATCTATAATAGAACCATAGCATTGTACTATAATAGAGCAACATTGTATCTATAATAGGACCAGCCTGCAATTGTATCTTTGTAATAGACCAGCCTGCACATTGTCTATAATAGGACCAGCCTGCAACATTGTATGTATAATAGACCAGCCTATTGTAATATTTTGTAATAATAGTGCACATTGTATCTATATAGGACCTGCACATTGTATCTATATGCAGCATTGTACCACCTGCAGCAGCCTACACATGTATCTATAATAGACAGCCTGCAGCATTGTATCTATAATAGAACCAGCCTGCAGCATTGTATCTATAATAGAACCAGCCTGCAACATTGTATCTATAATAGTATCTATAATAGACAGCCTGCAACACATGGACCAGCCTACAACATTGTATCTATAATAGGACCAGCCTGCAGCATTGTATCTATAATAGAACCAGCCTGCAACATTGTATCTATAATAGGACCAGCCTGCAGCATTGTATCTATAATAGAACCAGCCTGCAGCATTGTATCTATAATAGGACCAGCCTGCAGCATTGTATCTATAATAGACCAGCCTGCAACATTGTATCTATAATAGACAGCCTACACATGTATCTATAATAGACCAACTACTACAAAGAAAGGGTGGAAGAAAGAAGACCAGAGGACTACATTTAGGGAGTCATTTTTTATTAAATATACACCAATTTTTGTCATATACTTCTCCCCACTCACGTCAGGTCTAAAAAAAAGGGGGCGTGGCCTGGGCACGGAAGGGGGCAGGCCAGCCGGCCCATCTCATTTATCATTACTTAAAGGGGTATTCCCATCTCACAAATGTGGTTTGTATAGTTAGATATAGCCATACCAATAGTATTACTAATAGAATGTATTTATATAAATGTACCGTTTAGAAGATTTTCCTATTTGTATTTCCATTGTCCCACACACATCAGTCAGGCCGTTGCCCCTGGTTACGACCACCGTGGCCATGTAGTAGTGGTGGCCGGCTTGCTCCATTTCAAACCCACTCTGAGGTAGCTGCTGTATTGTGAACGCACATTGAATGAACATGCGCAGACACATCTTAGGTACTTTCACCTCTGCGTTTTGGACGCTACCAGTTCAAAACACAATAGTCAGGATCCGTCCAAAACGCAGACTTTATAAACAGATCCTGCTCCAAAGAGATGAATTGATCTTGGAACAGGATCCGTTTCTCTGCGTTTTGGAAGCGCAGACAAAAATGCTACAACCCTAAGATGTGTCTCCTCATGCTTCATGAATGTGCGTTCACAATACAGCAGTTACCTCAGAGCGGGTTCGAAATGGTGGCCGTAACTAGGGGCAACGGCCTGACTGATGTGTGTGGGACAGTGGATATACAAATAGGGAAATCTTCTAAACTGTACATTTTATATAAATACATTCTATTAGTAATAATACTGGTATGGCTATATCTAACTATACAAACTACATTTGTGAGATGGGAATACCCCTTTAAGGCTATGGACGCCCCTAGGGACTGTGCTAGAGTAGACAGAACTCAACAAACCCTCACAGAAGAGGATGGATGATGATAGAAAATAAAAATATCATGATGACAGTAAACCTTTACAAGTTTCTAGTCCCCAACCTGGAACTACAGTGAGATGTTCAAGACACCATACAAAGCCGGATCCACAGAACACTGGGCAGTAAGTAGAGAAGACTTCTTCCAGCAAAGCAATGAGGACTGAGAAGTGCCGGCGACCGATGTCTACGGGCAGCTATATGGCGCAATGTTCTTCATGTACATGAGGCATAGAATCCTCTCTGCTAATACAGCGACGTCTTGCACAAACAAATCGTAGATTTCAGATCATTTACAATTCAGCCGACAACAGCTGTTGACTCTTATTGTTAACGACACCCTAAGGCCAGATTTCCGGAGGAAGACGCCGGGCGAAAATCTGCGCTTTATGTTCAATTTAAACAACAGGTTAAAGGAGATATTCCCAGATCTGCCAGGGAACGGTCAAAAACTAGTCACAAACTAAAAAAAAGTAGTAATAATAAAATAAAAGTCATTTCTATTCAGTTGTCTGAATATAGCCTGCAGTGTAAAGAATGGAGGATTTCATCTACTTGTTATGGCTATGTTCAGGGGTAGGAGGACCAATCCTCTTACATCTTACGTCTGTACATGCCTCATGGTGAATGCATGATCCTGCTTGTGCCCCTGTATAATATACGCCTCTCCCCCTCCAGTAACCTGTCCCTGGCGAGCACAGTGCAAAAACGCCTGCGCAACAAGATATTAAAAAAGTGACTTTTTTTAACGCTAAAAACTGACGTAGTAAATGACCCTCAATATCTTTCTGTCTCAGGATGCCCACTATATTGGGAGGAGGAGGAGAAGCTAGCCACTTCCTTAAAGGGGCTTTCCACCTTTTAGATACTGATGACCTGTTCTCCCGGATAGGTCACCAATATCAAATCGGTGGAGGTTTGATGCCTGGCCTCCTCACCAGATACAGCCGTGGATGGTGTAGAAGGACAAGCCTCCGTCCATCCGGTAGCGGCTCTGCTGGTGCTGATTGTAGGGGGTGCGGTGTGTCAGACCCCCACTGATCTAAAACTGATCAGCTATGTGAAGGATCGGTCATCAGTATCTAAAAGGTGGAAAGCCCTTTTAAGGGGGCTTCACGTTCCCCCTGCTTTTGGGTGCATCAGAATACAGTTATACTATTATTCCTAGTAGAGCCCCTAGGGGGCGGAGCATGACACAGGCATTCTATCTTTGCTGTTCTTTTAATTCTTGTGTCATGCTCCGCCCCCTCAGACAAAACAGAATGTCTCAGTTTTGCCCCTTTGCGTACTCTTGGAAAGGGGCTTGCAAGAAGCTCATAGCATATTCCCACAAGAGCTTCATGTTGAGGACATCAAGAGTTAAGGGCCCATTAGCTCATCACTATCGGATGACTAAATGCTGACAGTTTTCCTTTAAAGAGGACCTCTCACCTCTTCTGACATGTCTGTTTTACTAACTTTATGCATTCTCCATGTAATTACAAATCCTGAGCATCTGTTCTTATGACTCTATGTGGTACCATTCCTCTATTATTCCTGCTAGTCATTATAATAGAAATGCTATCAGTTTGCAGTGAAAGTTCAGATGGGTGATACCAGTTGGGAGGGGGGTGTCACTGCAAAGTCTGACTCTATCCAATCAGTGCTGCCAGCGTAGGGCCACATCCCCAACTGTTAACACCCATATGAATTTCTTCTCTAGCAATTGATTCTAGTAGGAAAAATAGAGGAATTGCAGAACATAGAGTAAAAATAACAGATGCTCCAGAATTCTTATTACATGAGTAATGCAAATAGTTACTAAAACAGACATGTCAGGATTGGGGATCGGTCCCCTTTAAGGGCCCCTCCACCCTCATGAAACACTACTAGCACATTGTGGCACAGTTTATGTAGATCGTGCAGATCTATTTCTGAATTGTCACCCGTACGCAGATTTTTCTTTCTTGACAAGCGAACCTGAACCACATTATTTTGAGCAGTTTGCACCGTTCTAATGAAAATACTGTACATTTATTCCAACAGCAAAACTGGATGTGACAGCAGCACGATGCTACCGAGCACACGTACACGCGGTATTTATAGCATTCTTTTCTTAGGTACGCTAATCTCATTTATGGGGAGAAAAACATGGAAGAAAAAAAACAAAACTTAAGGGGGAAACTGTCAGCAGGAGAGAGATTTATCACATCAGTAAGGGGTCCTAATAACATTGATCTCAGGGGGCTCAAAGGAACGATAAACTGCCCCTCGAAGGGCCCATAGAAAGGCTGAAAGTAGCACGCCACATGTGCCCCTCCCCTCTGTAAGGTCACATGACATACTCCCTTCCCACTGCCTCCCGATACAAGTGGTCAGAGGACTGGTTCACTGGAATAGGTTTGACCCTTAGGTACAGGTCAAATCTCCAGGACCTGCTCACAAGAGCGGGGTGCCAACATTAAAAGCGAGGATGCCACGCAAGTCACCGAGTCACCCAGGCTCCACAGCTGTTCACATACCCGGCGCTCTTTACCTAGGCCCAGGGGTGCACCACCAATGAGGCCAGGTGAGGCGATTGCCTCAGGCAGCACCAGTTAGGGAAAAGAGGGGGGCAGCAGAAGGGCCATGGGCAATGAGCAAGGGTTCACTAACAATGAGGCCAGGTGAGGACGATCGCCTTAGGCAGGGGCAAGAGGGGGGCAGCGGAAGGGCCATGGGTAATGAGCAAGGGTTCACCAACAATGAGGCCAGGTGAGGCGATCGCCTCAGGCAGCACCAGGTAGGGGCAAGCAGGGGGCAGCGGAAAGGGGTCGGGGGGCACCGTTTCAGTTTTCGCCTCAGGCAGCAGAAAGGCTAGGTGCACCCCTACCTATCCCTCACTATCCCCCCTTTAAGGGGCTTCCTCTATAATGTAACTTCTTACCCCCAGATGCAGCGTGGTGACCACCTTCAACTGCGGCAAAAGGCGGCTGCATCACTTTATCAGTGCAGAGGTTCTCATGAAGAATCCAAGAACAAACTGATGAATTGTGCCCGGTGTCATGCAAAATAAATAAAAGAAAAGAATCCAAAACTGTGTTTGGTATCTACATTGTCCCCAGTAAAACAAAAATCCCATTAAGCCCGGCTGTGTGCACAGAGCTTTAATTGGAGCAATATATTTCAACTTGGTGCTAAAACGGAGACAAATCACAGAATTGCTGGAGCTCTTGCTATCGGCAAATCAGAGTTTTGCACAGTTAGTATACTGAGAGATAGGAATGGGCGATGTAATATAACAGCGGAGAGCGGGAGAGGAAGATATGT